>JAVQKG010257674.1:0-13139 GCA_036025885.1 Hypseleotris bucephala
TACTTTGGCACTTGTTGCGTCACCATTTGAATGCATTGGTTACTGTTTTATTCAAGACCAGTATTAAAGTAAGGAGCTTTCTATCATCTCAAAATGCTGTTCCCATATCTTAAAGTCCACTCTTTTTTCATTCATTTATCTAGAAAACAATTTTGTACTAATCTCTCACAGCTGTTTTTGCACTGTATAAAATCAAACACAAAGTTAATAGAATATCTTATGAGCTTCATCTAATTTATGGCATTATGTCAATTTGCTATTTTTGTGTTTCCATTTTACTCATGCTTTACTTCAATACATCTCATTTATATCAGGCAGAGAGTTGCGTGCTAAATTACTAGCTTGTTGCCAACAGCACGGCCGCCAAGAAAGTCAAGTGGCTGACAGCTTTAGATACAACACTATAGCAGACCTTGTTAAAAAGTGGAATTTAGATTAGTTTTCTTTTTATTGTAAATACTCAATGTATTTTTTATTTAGGTTTACATTAGGTAAGTTGCAGACCAGAATTCACCATTATAAATCTAAAAAATAATAGTCAACTGTAAATTGTTGCGTTATTTTAGTTGCGTTATTTTGCGGTCCGTTATTTTGCTGTCCAATATTTTGCACTGCAGAGCGTTGCGTTGCGCCGCTTTACGTTGCGCCGCTTTATGTTGCGCCGCTTTATGTTGCGCCGCTTTACTCTACAGACAAATGATCTTTGGCTAAGCTAGGCCTTCAAATATTTATACGAAGTGTCATCCATACCATCTAGTACACAAGCCAATACAGCCAAATAAAACCAATAACATAAACTGTGATTTGACTGCACATGCCCACATTAGCATCTCCCTGTTATTCCTTAATAGAGAATATATTCCAGATTAAAAACCCCTCACGTTCAAGTGGTTCCTCAGACATTCCCTGGCTGTCCTCGGCTGACCCTGGTTCAAGTCGGCGGGCCATCTGGTGTTCGGGAAGTCTGCACTTTGTAAATAAATGGCTTGTATTAGATTCTGCCTGCATTCATGGAAGTGTCTGTCTTTCTGCAACTCATAATGCAATTTGCAGTATGTAAAAATGCAATTGGACGAACACCCATGCATCATTTTTGTAGATATAACCGTAGATGCACTCAAAAATGTCTTATCATTTTAAATTGGCTATAAATATTGGCCTTTTTGCATGTGACCTTTCAGTTTTGCACTTTAGCCAGTGGTAGAAAAAAGCTGGATTTTTTTTTTTTTTTCAACTATTCTATCAATTGTCTTGTGAAATTGACTTCTTAATAAAATTACATAAAAAAAACACTGTCAAATCATTTAGAATTGCGTTTTTTCCTCGGCTTTTTAATTCTACTTTGTGGGATTTTCATTAGTTGATGGACTGGCAGTGTTAGCTTAAAGGTCAGTGACGGAGGGGCCGGAGATGAAGCGTTGGCAAAAGGCGTGAAATAGTTTGAACTTTGGAAAAGACAAGTGGGATGTGAGCGCGGTGCCAGAGCCAGCGTTCCGTGATTCATTGTCTCTGATGAGCTCATTATGAAGAAAGGCACGGGAGGAATAGAACTGTGCTAGCTTTGACAATTTATGCCAAACATTCTTTTAACAGTGTATATACATTACCTAGGAGTTGCTTTTTGAATGACTATGCTGTTTCCAATAAAATAATAACAATGGCTTCAATTTCTGTGGATCATTTTCAAGTCTTTCATTTATTGACTCCTCAGTAACAATTGAGATGCTGAGATGCATGTTGCAGCCATACCATACAAGTTTAAAAGTGTAATGCCCTATAGAAATGCTACCAAGATACAACTAGCACTTCACAACTGACTCCTATATTTATTTACTCTATCACATACTGTAATGTTGGTAGTGAGATACCTCTATAGCCACAGCTGCCCTTGGACAAGTGCTTAACTGATGGCTTGGAAGACACCAACTTAAAAGCGTGAAGTGATAATATTGTGCTATTGTTTCTTTCCTTTATATTGGTATTTTTATTAATACAGTGTATACCGTATTTGCGTACCCTCTTTCACACATCCCAACTTTTCATTGTTTTTGCTCAGTAGTGATATTTAGAATGCTAGCTTTATGTTGGTGGTCAGCAGGGAATGCTTTTGATCCATATTTGCTGAAACGTTAGCTTGCGTAAGAATTGAAATCTGTCTGCAACTTCTTGAACCATGCTCCAAAGGCATTCATTTCACCAAAGACTGGCGAGGGTGAAGAAATTTTCACGTTGTGGTATCAATAACTGTTTTACGAGAGATTGAACTGAGTCTACCTGCGTCATTCTCCATTTCCCCCGCGGAGTTTACAATGAAAATAGCATTACTGTAAATGTTTATACCCTTTTCGTGGTCGGTCTGTCAGGAGACGTATGGCCCCTTCAACATACAGTCCGCTCCGGAGCTGATATGTTTAGACGTGTGTCGCTAGCTGTTTGAGTTGTAAATAAGATTGAATAGAGGCAGGATTTGCACCCACACACACCCTCTCACACAAACATGCATACATTGCGTCCGGGAGGCTAGCAGGCAGCGATGTGAGATCCATGCTAAACAAGGGGGCCGCGTATAAATTTGCCTAAGTGTTGGGCCAAGGCCTCGGCTGGGTGTGCAATCGATGTGCCAAGTGCAATAAATCAGGAGCAGGACTGAGTGGGACGCCTCCACAGCTTTATCTGATTTGGCAGGTGGGCTTCAGGCTCGCCCCACACACACTTAGACCCGTATATAAGGAGGGCCTGGATCATTCAAGGTTTTCTGAGAAAACCTTGAATGATCCAGAGGACCAGGGAAGATGCAATGGTCTGCAGGATTGGTTTGGAGTATAAGGGGGTGCAAAGAATAATTGTAACATAGTGGTAGGGCTGAAACAATTAATAGTGATTCATCGATTACTGAAATAATCGTCAACTAATTTACTAATCGAATAATTGTTAACTGGAGTATAAAGACTCTAAAACATGACATTTTCTGAGAACAACCTACACAGAACAGTTATTAGGCTAAAGTCCTCTGGTGGCATAGTTTTACCTTTATCTGGTTCAAGGTATGGAAAAAATCTCATATCTAAGCACTTTTCACTATTAACCGATTCATCGATCAATCGCAAAAATAATTAACAGATTAATCGTTTAGCAAAATAATCGTTACCTGCAGCCCTACATTGTGGAATCTATAGCCTGGTTGTTATAGGAGTATGTATTAAAGGCAGGTCTTAAAGGGCCTTTATAAATTTGACGTGAGATCTTTTATTAAACATGTTATGATGTTGTTTTTAGCTCAAATGCATACCCAAAGTTGTGTTTTGTTTCATTTGTGTAATCTTTTATTTTGATTAGGTGTTCCTAGTGGTAGTCATCAGAATCATCGTTACTACTACTTCACTAGCTTCCCTCCAGTTTTAGAAACCCCGAAAACTGGCACAAATTTTTTGGTCCCGTCTTAAAGCGACAGAGAGAAAAGTTATATTTGGTATATATCATTTGGTGTCATTTATTTGTTAATGTTTTGCTTCTTTATAGCCCAAAGTGTACATTGCCTACACCATAAGCTTTGTATTTTGCATCTAAGGTTTAAATCAACTGTATTTCCATTGAGTCTATGCTCATGTCACTAGTAGTTGGAACCTCTCCCAGCCTCTTGACCAGTTAGTCGCAGGGCTAACACATTTATAGTCACTGATTCTTTCACCATGCACATTTCTCTTGACAGTATGCAGATAACAAAAAGTGAACACACAGACTCCACTCAAAGAATTGCTGTGAGGAGCAGTAATTCCTCTTTTCTTCACAATAATTCGGCCTACCAATCTATCTGAGATTACTTAGATGTACTGTATACACGGAAGATGCATTTTGTTATGTAGGGATGGAAAGTAATAATGTAACTGCAAGCGTTGCACCTTTTGTTAAGGGAATGGCGTGACTCACTATATTTATTAAATGGAAATGGAAAGTCTGTATATGCCGCGCTGTAGTGATGAGTAGAGTACATCCTGTTCCATTTGTCCACATCTGTACTCTAAAATCCTTAATGTTTCTGCATAAACTCCCATCATTTTGCTTCTCTATTGTATCATTAAAGAAAGTCTTGCTGAATCAAAGTTGTTTTTCTGCCTCCATGTCTTGCCTTTTTTTTCCTCTTATCATCTCGTCCTACTTTTGTGGAACAGCTGACATCACCAGAGCTAATGCTATACGACCGGCGTGTCCATATGCTCTTCGTGGCATATTTATAGATTTCATAAAGTGCATCAGAGAAGGTGAGATGAAAGTGCAGTAAAGATAGTGTCAGTAACAAAATGCTTTATGTTGACTTTCCTCTGCCTTTGAAACTAACAGCACTGGGAATACTGTGTTGGGAATGAGATGAAGGTGGAAAGAGACCTTGCTTAAAGCTACTTTATTAAAATAAAAAAATCACATCACCTTATAGTCATAATCGCAACAGAGCCAGGCTCTTTTTATTATATCAGAAATAATTGTTATCGTCGCTAACCACTTGTTAAACAGAGCACTCATAATAATTTGGCAACATTTGGCATGTATCCATGTTTATGTGTGTTGCTGCTTAATTGTCACTAATGTTTGGAGTGACTTGGCAGCCACTCTCATTTCATAACGTTGTTGATGGTCCATATCACTGTTTTGTCCTTGAGCAAGACACGTATCCTATATACTTAAATGTGTTAGTAAGATTGTGGTAGTGTGTGTGGTGGTTGGATAGAATCAGTGCAAAATGCAAGGTGGCAGATATGTTCTGGTCAGTCTGTCCAAGGGAAGCTTACCACCACTAACTATGTTGTTAGTAAACTAAATTGTTCCAACTTGTTCCAATGCCATGGCAATGACCATTTGCTGAAACTTGTTTTTGCATTTTTATCAAATTTTGATGGCTCACACTAATTATACTATTGCAATTTAATTCCAGCCTGTTTTACACCAGTCCACACAATGTGCATGGAGCTAATGTTTTTTGAAAATGGTAAAAAAAATCAAAAATCTTTAAAAATAAATTTGTCATTGATTCACTGATGACAACTACCTGCAATTAGATGATTCAACACTTTTTTTTCAAACGAGTAGTGTCACTTTAAAATGCCTTTGACCAGATAGACTTTGAGCATGTGTGGGTCCTAACAGTGGCCTGATTGTTCTGATGGTACAGGCACCATTGTCATATACCACTGTAATCATGGCTGCCCCGCACATGAAAGACACTATTGACAGAGAGCGAGTGTCTTAGTAGAGGAGACGCAGCCCCATTTAATGAAAAGCTGAAATAAGAGCCGGGAATAGCGCCGTAACCAAACTTCATTATTAAACAAGTGATGGCCTTGTGCTTTGTATTAAGTCAGGCATAAATGAGCAACTTGTGAAATGACTGTACTCTATGTAATATACTGTACGGAAAGGAGAGATAAAGATGTTAGAGTTGCAGTAAAGAGACACTAGCTATTAAAAATGGTGGTTGGTAAAACATGATTTTGGGAGGTTGTTTTTATAGTTGCAACCCATGCATAGTCTAAAAGGTCCTTTGTAGTGAATTCTAGATGTTGTAATTCAGAGACCCATACAGTACATAGAATTGTATAGATTTTTTGTTGGCAGGTTGAGAAAATCAATAATAAAAACAAATACTGCCAATTTTGTGACTATTGCTAGCTATTTTGCATACAGTTATACACATTAAACATGGCCTAATCGTCCTTATCTTAATAGCAATGGTTTTAATGTTAATTTTACAGAGATTTGCTAGGAAATTAGAGGATCAAAGATGCCTGAACTAATTGTTAAATAAAGCATTCCCCTGAAGTTAACTATATTAGGATGCATATAATATGACCATAGTACTTTTTAATAACTTTTACATGTGTGCTAGATGGCTATGTAAACTAATGTTTGTACATTATACATTTCCCTTTAATGACAAGAAGTGTGACTGTGCTTGTCTTTGGTTGTATTTATGAATACTGAAGATTTAAGTTACTTATAAAAAGTCCAACTTTTAATTCTGACATATTTTTTCTCCTCCATTTTCACTTTGACCAATCTTTCTCTCCATCTCAACAGCCTTTTTTGTATTGACCTTTGACTGCAGCCAAATAGCTTTGACTCCCTTTTCTCCTGTTTTAATCGGCTACCGACCGTTCCCTTTTTGTTGCTCTATACTAAATATACCATGGAGCTAAGATATCACTGACTCACTTTTAAAAAACCCACATCTTTATTTTGCTCTCCTTTGACGCACATCTTAGTCCATATATTTTTGGTGCACAGCATGTTGTTTATAGATCTTTTATTACCTTCACACAATCGATATCCACAGCCTCAGTCTTTTTGTGTAAAAGATGCACTCCACAGAAAAGCACTAGTCAGATATGTTGAATTCAATGGAACAAAACCGGTAGTGATAACTGAATGAGGTGTTTTTGCAAAGCTTGTCAATCAAAGATGGCTGATGTCATAGCTTTCTGAAAGTAGTTTGCTGGTGAGATTAATTTAGCAAAGTCATTCAAAAATTAATAGTCAAAATCATCCACAGCATCTGGTTCCATAGTTTTTTATCCACCCCATCTGGTTCCAGTGCAAAATAGTGGATACTAACAGAAGTCGAACAGAAGGGTCGAAGCTAATTTGTTGCTAATACCAATGCTTTTAAAGATGTGTTTACTTGATGCCAATTTTTTTTATATCTTACAAAGAATAGTGCTTGTTTTGCTAATATCTTGCTTCTCTTCTCCTCCTCAGGGCTGGTGGCTGACATGGCTAAAGTTCAGGGGATGAGGTACTAAAATTAACAAAGAGGGACGTGAGGAAGAGGGAGTTCCTTCTTCAGAGCTTCTTGAATCACAAAAAGTCTTCAACAACACTGAGCGACCCCAAAAAGGATTACCTTCTAAAGCTAGCTGTCCACTTCCTCCCTTCCCTTACCACCATGTCCTCCCACCATCACCCTCCCCTACTCATCCTCCCAATCCTATTCCTCCTTACCTTATATAGACCCGCTACCTCCATGTCATCACCATCGTCCTTTCTCTCCTTCTCCCCACCGGAAGGAGGGCTAACCCATTTGGTGGTCAACAACAAAACCGGCGAAGTCTACCTAGGCGCTGTCAACTGGATTTACAAGCTATCAAGCAACCTCACCAAACTTCGGAGCCACGTCACCGGACCAGTCACTGACAACCCTCGCTGTTACCCCCCTCCTGGCGTCCAGTCTTGCCCTCACGAATTGGTCCAAACTTCAAATGTCAACAAACTTCTTCTACTCGACGCTGCCCATAATCGTCTAATCGCTTGCGGAAGTACCTCTCAAGGGATATGCCAGTTCCTTCGCCTGGATGACTTGTTCAAACTCGGCGAACCGCACCACCGCAAGGAGCACTACCTATCCAGCGTGGCCGAGGCAGGTACCATGTCCGGTGTGGTCATCTCACCAGATATCTTTGGTGGTGGGGGTAAGCTTTTTGTTGGAACTCCCATTGACGGAAAGTCCGAGTACTTCCCTACCTTATCAAGCCGGAAACTGATGTCCAATGAGGAGAACGCTGACATGTTTAGCTTTGTCTACCAAGATGAGTTTGTTTCATCACAGCTCAAAATTCCATCAGACACCTTGTCGAAATTCCCGGCTTTTGACATCTACTACATCTATGGCTTCAACAGCGAGCAGTTCGTGTACTACCTTACCCTTCAACTGGACACCCAACTCACCTCACCAGATGCAAGCAGCGAACAGTTCTTCACTTCCAAAATCGTGCGGCTATGCGTTGACGACCCAAAGTTCTACTCATACGTGGAGTTCCCCATTGGTTGCACGAAAGATGGTGTGGAATACCGCTTGGTTCAGGATGCGTATCTAGCCAAACCGGGAACCCGTTTGGCACGATCCCTCGGCATTCCAGAACATGAGGAGGTTCTATTTACCGTCTTCGCCCAGGGTCAGAAGAACAGAGCCAAACCACCCAAGGAATCGGCGCTGTGCCTGTTCACCATGAGGAGGATAAAGGAGAAGATTAAGGAAAGGATTCAGTCGTGTTACCGTGGGGAGGGGAAGCTATCTCTGCCCTGGCTGCTCAACAAGGAGCTCGCCTGCATCAACTCGGTGAGTGCCTCCTACAAGTGTTTTTGTGTTCATCAGATGCTATTTAAGTGATGTTAAGTCTGATTGTGGAAGGGGATGCTAGATTGCTGTGGAGTTGTTTGGCTGAGAAACATCATTATCAAGTGTTTTTGTCTTTTGTGGTGGATTTTTGTTTCCTAATGATGAAAAATCACCAGAGAGATATAGCTTTTTGTTTTGGTTACTGTTCCGTGTTCAATAATATAACTTGGTTGGAATGTTTTGGAACTTTCTAACTGTTTGAATGGAATTTCTAATATGCATACAGGATAATGGCATTTTTTTATTATTATTGAGAGATGTAGTCTAAATAGAACTTCGAACAATTGCTTCCCATTGCAACCAGGGATATCCCAGTGGGGCAGTTGAACCAGCAACTTCCTATAGCAAACACAGCAGAAATACCCACTAATACTACTAAGACTTCTAGGGTGCACTTATGGCAGAGAGAACTCAATACTCAAAAAGTCTCTTTTGCAGATGCATGCTATAATTCAACTCATCTTTATTACAGACTCGTGGTCCAATAGGATAATAATTTTAAGCTTTTATATAGTGTGGATCTTTATTTTGGATGCAACATTTTAAGCAGAATATATGTAGGAAAGAAAATTGCCACAATGGTCTAGTCAAAAACAGTGACTTGACTAAAAGACTAGATTTTATAATACCCAGGACACTGTATGTAACTGACCCCAACCTTATCTTGATATAATGCAACAATTTGATTTATTTAACAAGGATAACGTTTTAACAGATCCATATTTTAAACTGAATCCACTGATAAAACAGCTTTCCTTTAACTGTACTATCTGTGCATCTGCAGTTGAGCTGGAGTGATACTGTACATTTCACAACAGACCGAAAATCGACAACATATGTTTAGTGTTACATGTGAAATGTGTAAAACTCCAAGGCATCCACATCTAAAATCAGGGTAATATTTTCAAGCTGTGTTGTAGAGTAGATATAATTCCAATGGATGCCCGTACAGCTAGGATGAGATTTTATCATATGTTATGGAATCAAGCAATACTCAGTGGTTTTGAAGAATGGTGGTAGTGGGAGGCTAAAGTGGAGCTCGTAGCATTGTGCAAATGTGTAAATGTTCTGTAGGTTCTCGCTAGGCAAGGGATAATATTAAATTTTTGTCTCACAATTATTGGGGCCATAATAATTGCAATTAACGATAATATCATGATAATTAAAACACAATGCATACAATTTTAAAATGCTAGTTTAGAATCTCAACAGTATATTTCATTGTAGTTTGACACTAATATCACTTATAGGCTACTAATACAATAAATTATCTGTTCACAGTAAGTAAAGGGCACTGAGGAGCAAATAAATGTTTATTTTCATGATGTTAAAAAACAGCCACAACCGATTGTCAGTGTTTTTATTGCGATAAACAATATTATTGTATATTGTCCATCCCTAGTTCGAACTAACAAACATGAAGCATTTTTTAAATTACATTACATAGATTGTGCCCTGTCACTTTGCAGAATTAACTTGATTCACCATAGCTTCTATAGATGCTGTAAGCAAAGACAATATGCTTTAGTTGCTGATCTGGACTTTGATAAACCACTACTACTTTTTCCAGTCTGTCCAATTGTTTACATCATTAATAGCATCTCCATGAATGTTACTACAGCCACACAATTGGTTTATAGACTCCAGCTGCCGTACAAGTTGACCCATAACTGTGGTAAATTACTTTTGACATTATTGCTGTCTGTAGCATCTGCACTCTTTCCAAAACCATAGTTAAAACATAATATGTCTGCCATTAGCTTGAGGCAAGAAATCATTTTTATGAAATCTGATTTTGCAATATTATTTGACATTGTTCAGAAACACAAAACTAAAGACAGTCAGCTTATCTCCCAGCCCCCTTTCCATTGGTCCCTTAAATCAAATATAGTTAAATATCTAGACACCATAATCAGACAGTACCTATTGATTGAGTCTAGAAAACAGAGGTCAAGTTTCCATGCTGCAACATTCCCTATCCATGGATGCGGGTCAGGGAAGGCTTGTCTTTCCATTTCCTGGTTAGTTGAGGAGGTCCTAAAGGTGTGCGAGAGACATAAGTGTATATTTCATCTGTTTCTGGCACTCTCTTCCACACATACACACTCAAATACATACACAGCTCATGCATAATTCAGCTAGTCTCACCTTCTGTTACTCAGTGGCTGCTCCATAACAAGCTGCCATAAATCTCCGGACAGCTCTCTCTTCCTCCCGGTCCCTATCCCTTCTCTGCCGCGCGGTTCCTGTTAGCGCTTTTTGCCGTTAGCATGTTTGTTTTTAGCACAATCATTTGCATTTGTTTTGATAATTAGGGATGCTAGTGATTAATTGTTAGCCGTTTATTCGCCATTAGGAATGTAAGTGATTAAAAATGGATCAGCCAGTTAGCGAACATTGAAGATGTTGGTGTTTTATGAACATGTGTCTACTTGTTAGCGAATTTTATCAAATGTACTGTACAGGCTAACAAGCATGTGTAAGCTGCTTGAGTGGACAACAGGGTCCACGTCATATACACTGACCAAATACCATTTGTTCTTTATAATTAAAAGAATGCAGTGGTTCAAAAATATATAATTTATTTTCTGATTCTACCATTTACTAATAATTAATTTCTGATTGGAAATTGATGGCAGCGAACATTTTTGACAAGGCAACAAAAACTGAAAAATGTTACACCAATAACAGAAACTGGTGTGATCTTTCTGCTAAATCTTATTAGAAAGATTGGCAGTATTTGAGTAGGCTTTATAGAAACTCTACTGTCACTCACTGGTGGTGGTAAGCTATAGCTTTTGCCACAGTTGTCATCAGTGTTATACCAATGTAGCCAATTAACTATAGCTAACAACTAACTTCTCTTCAAGCTGACCAAAGCTATTTTTTGTCATTTTCCCCCCAAGATAAAAATGTCTACGCTATCAGATTTTTCTCAAAAATATTTTAGCAATCTCCCACCATCTCCATCTCAATTTGTAGCAGTCGTGCAAACCCGCATTATTCACTCGCCAATTTCCAAACCACAATCTTTCTTTTGTATCGCTCACTTAATATTCCCTTAACACCCCTCTCCCGACCTCATTTCTTTTTCAATTTCTCTAACCTTTGACCCCGGCTCATCTTCACTTACCCTGCTCTCCATTCAAACCCGCGTCTCCCATCCCCCACATCTGCAGTCTTTTTTTTTTTTTTTTTTTTTAACTCTTTACTCTTTACTCTATGTGCCTGCGCCCTCTCCTTGACTTTGCACTGAGTGATGAGGTATAGAGTGACTTAGTGTGTAAAGCCAGTGCCAGGATGTGATCTGAAAACTCAATGTGGGGAGGCTACGAGGCTGCAAGGAGCACTGGGTATTCACCTAAAAGTCAGTCTGAGGGATATGGGCCAAAGAACGGAAAAAGGATGGAACGGAGAAGGATATAGGCTAGAAAATAAGAAATGTATAGGGTTATAGTAGAAGCATTAAGTGAATACTGAGATTTAGTGTTAGCAGTATAGTCTGGGAGTTATGAATTAAACATTTTACTATTGCCAGTCTTTTAAATGTCTTTCTTGTGCTTAGATTATGGCCAAAAGGCTTAATACAATGACTGTGGCGTACTGCATCTTTTATATTCATGTGGTAAAAAGTTGTTGCGCCAATTAGTGGCTAGGGGTACAATTTTATGTATCTGTCTTTACTTAACAAGTTAAAATGCACCAACTCAAATCAGTGAGATGCCAGAATCAATCAATGTTTAATTACCAAGATCGATCTAGCTAAAATTTACTTTTAAGCTAAGACTGGGGTTAGTCTGTGTAACTTCTTGATTCATTCTTTTTTTTCTTTGTTTGTTTCTTTCTTAATATTTATTTAATTTTACCGTACATGGTTACTAAGTTGTTGAGTTGTTCTGGGCAATCCAACATGGCTGCCATTGTATGTCTTGCAATTTACTGTAAGGAATTGATCATTTTTATGTTATTTCTTATATGTACTAATGAGGCATGCTACAATCAAAAAGCGTACTTAAGTAGTATTAATGTTACTTCAAAATACTCAAAGTAGAAGTCAAAACCCATTATTTATTCAATTACTATTTTCCCAAATAATATGTAGGCAAATCGTGCAGTTTGTATTGTCCCTTTGTCCAAGTTTCTTTCCATGCAGGACAGCTAGCATGCATCTATTACGTCTGACATATTCCACATATTTTTGCTGTATGGGCAAAAATCTGCTTTTCTAATAATTCATGCAGGGAAACAACACATCTTCATTGAAAGCCCACCTCTGCTGTGCCAACTCCATGTGGCCTTGTAGCGTACAGTATACTAGACGAACAATTATGCTAATGCTTGTACAGTTACATGATTGTCCCCCATCGCCATCTGTCGCTCCGGCGGTGATCGATCAAGGTCGTGTCAGCCCTGCGACGTCCCTCGGATGGATTTATCATCTCCTCAGACCGGTGTGAGTGTGGGTTTCCTGACATGCACGTTGACAGCTTGTTGCCGGTGCACCGCTGTCATGTGCAAACTTTCACCGGGCTCATTACGCAAGACAAGGTCAGGCTGGGGAGTTCATACAGAGACACGGTGAGGGAAAATGGGATTGAACTTGGTGTGAAGCTAGGTGGTGGTGTATGCAAAGTGACAGGTTTGTTTGAAAGTAGGGTTGTATAGTTGACCAAAGAAGTTGACTAAAGCAGTGGTTCTGAAAATTTTTTCAGGGTTCCCATATTTTTTTAGGCCATCATAATCGCGACTCAACTATTGAAGCAACACACCACCGTTTTTTTGATATTCAACTATGTTCTTCTATCACTTTAGACCAGTGGATACATACCTGTGTGATCTTCATGCGTGTGGTCAGTTCTTGTGATGAGAGGTTTTAATGTGTTAACAATTAGCTTCTCCATGTATTCCTATAAGGCCAACTACAAGTTTAAAGCAACCAAGCTCTTCCACGTTTTCCCTATTTAAATACAGGTAC
>JAVQKG010257809.1:0-16278 GCA_036025885.1 Hypseleotris bucephala
TTGTCTCATGAACATAGAAATTACTGTATCATGTCCAACACACACCAGACACGCCTCAGCTGAAATGTCCATTGTGGCTACCGTACTTTTTACCTCTAGACTTATTTAGCTGCTTTCAATCACCTGTACTAATATTCACCACATGTCCTCGCTAGAGATGCAATGATCCGGGTTTTCAGTCCCGATACCTGGTCTTTGTGAATAGTCCGATACCCGATGTTCACAAATACACATGCTAACGTAAAAAAATATTAACCTAAACATCAGTAAAAGACCAGATACTTGTGTATTTTATGAGATACAGTGTAATGTAATGTCATTTTCCACAATAATCATCCACTTTACCACTTTAGGATGAAGTTTAATAAATGAAAATGTACCCAGTATCGGTCATTTTTACTGATCTCTTGTCTACACGGTTTTGCTTTTTTTAAATATGGACTGTGGAGGTTCAGAAATACATCGACATGTCAAAAAGAACCTGTGTGGAGGAGAGTTTCATCATGTAATCGGTCAGCGAGTGGCCCTCCTCGGTATGAATTTTGGACAATGTGGCCCTGGTGAAAAAAGTTTGGACACCCCTGCCCTAAACTAACACTAAATGCATTGTTGTCATTCACAACATTCAAAATTCAAAGGTTTTCTATGATCATTATTACTTTTTGTTTTTCCAACAAGAAAAAAATGCTTACCTTGAGCAAAAAAGTGTTGTTTCTTGATTCCGATGTGTAGTTGGTGCTTCTGTGAGTGACTTGATTGATTCCGATGTGTAGTTGGTGCTTCTATGAGTAACTTGATTGATTCCGATGTGTAGTTGGTGCTTCTATGAGTAACTTGATTGATTCCGATGTGTAGTTGGTGCTTCTGTGAGTGACTTGATTGATTCCGATGTGTAGTTGGTGCTTCTGTGAGTAACTTGATTGATTCCGATGTGTAGTTGGTGCTTCTATGAGTAACTTGATAAAGACTGTTCACCTTTTAAATGTTTCACTTTGAATTATATTCAAATAAAGACAATAACTTTATGTAATAATGCCATTTGCAACGGTTCACTGGCTTCTATTTGAAACATTAACTATATTCCCAGCAATGTAGCAGTTGTCAAAGTTTGCATGTAATTGATTAAAAACATTAGGGGTATGCAAAAATTAAAGCTGGACAAATAATACAACTATGACTGACATTTTAAACTAAACTAATAATAACTAAACAAAAATGAACAGACAGGATGAGTGGAGTTATGATCACGTTTATACTTTTTAACTGGAGATTTAATTGAGTAGGAGCATAGTCAGTGTCTCTTCCTTCAGCGCACAACTAACCTCAAACCCCTTAAAGCTGCACTACCTGATTTTATTTTCCATGTATTTTGGCAAAGATAATTATTGATTTATTAGTAAAGCATAACAGAAGTCATCTGAGAAAAAAAAGAGACTTTGATACTCCTTGTAGGCTATATTATAAGGGTTTTTGTTTTAGAGCGAGGGACGGAACTGCTTAACCAAGCACACACTTTTAAAAGACAGGAGCACTCAGATTGGTCGAAACATTTTTTTATTTTTCAAGGACTAGAATCTATCAGATATACTGTGAAGCAGAGCTATTGTTTTTTTGTTTTTTTTCAAAATTCACAGCTCATTCACAGTATTTTGTTTTATTTTCAAGAATTAAAAGATCTGTGCAATGTTGTTCTGATTCCTGGCTTTTCCCAGTTTGTGTGAGACTGTGATAGAGGGTCATGAAGGAGAGGAATTAGGAAAGGGGAGTCATTCATATCATTCAAACTGAAATATTTTTTAGACATATCACTTTTACAGTCACAAAATCAGGTAGTGCAGCTTTAACCATTGATTCAACCACTGTCTGCATGAGGTAAAGAAATTGCATTTGCTGCTTTGGATACATTAACAATGTGCCTTGTTTAAAAATATGTTGAGAGTCTAAATAATGTAAAGGGTATGGTGTTAACACATTAGTGATAAAAAGGGTGTATATTTGGAGGGTGTCAGAAATGTCTTTGGGTTTTACTTAGTTGTTGTTTTCTTTGGTTGTCACAGTGACAAGTTGCTTTGCAGCTTTGGCAATGTCATAGGCACACTGAATGACCTGCTGCGTGACCAGCTGGATGTCTGATGGACAGGGGCAGTGCTCTGCAGCCTTCTGGCACTCTCCATGGAGACGACTGGCACTGGAAGTGAGCAGATACAGAGATCCACGCACCGTCTCAGAGGAGGGCCTCTGTGAACCAGGCAAGAAGGAGACATGATGTGTGTAGTGTTGTAGTGTTGTAGTGCCAGTCATAATATAGAAACACATAACATAATCATGAAACACATGCATAGACCTGCCCATTCTGGTAAATGGTGTTTGGTAAACAAACAGAAGTCCTGATACAGGTATTGTAGGGAGGGGCACTGTTTAAAGAAATCGTCTTACCTTTGGAAAGAGAGCAGCCATCTCTGTCACAGCCACACAGATCTTCTCTGAACAAGGCAGAAAGCTGTGGATAACATTAGAGACAAATAGATGAGAGGCTGATATATGTGATTTATACAAAAAGAAATACTAGACCTGCAACTAATGATTATTTAGCTTTTTTGCTTTTGGTGCTTGAAAATAAGAATTTTTACAAAAGCAAAAAGTAAAAAGTATGCTACTTAAGGACTTCTGGATAGAGCATATTTACAGACAAAGAAGGTTTTTTGTTATCTTAAATGCAAAACATTATCTTTTTGTACAATTTAGCACTTTTTCTGCCTAATTATATATTACTAAATTTCTAATAAACACGTTCTGTCTTTTAAACAACTACAGCAAATGCCAATGTAACACAGCTACACAACATATACAGCCTAGCACAAGATTTGATGGATTGGCCATGCATTTGCTGATAAGAGACCTGTGATGTCGCAGGTCTCTCTATACAAGCCAGGACTCATTCTCATTCACACCTCCAGAGATCCATCACAAGTGTCCTATCACCAAACGCAACGTGAGCCGCCAGAGCTGTCTGTGTCTCAGACTGTCCTCAAAAGATTGCCTTGCACGGCAAGCAACATTCTCACAAGATTTGTTGTTCAAAAATTCAGATTCATTATGTATGACTCAAGCCTATACTTTGTAGCCCAAAATACCTTAATAGTTCAAACTATTTGTGTTGCAAGAAAAAAAGCAGAAAAGTCATGTTAAGTGGGAATGTTTAAAAAAAAATAAAAAAAATAGTTCTGATGCAAACCCAGCTTCATTTAGTTGAATTACATCCATTCTCTCTTTAAATAAGGATAATTGATAATAAGTTACACTACATGCTTGTGATTCATCTGTTCTGCCTTTGCCCTTCCAGCCCATGCAGGACAGATGGAAAATGAATCACATTTACCTGTCATGTTTTGTCTCTTGTGCTGCACGAAGAAGTTCTTGTATGTTCTTGGTAATCTGCTCTGTTTTACAAATCACATCCTCAGTGCACGGCAGGGTAGCATCTTCTTCAAATCCTTCTGTGTCTGCTGTGTCTGTGGCTTGAAGAGGACTACTACAATTGATGAAAAAACACATTTTGTGTTAAACGTTTGTGTTTAATAACACTGAGGAGCAACTATAGTGTTTTATCCAACAGATATAGTTAATGTGCTTTTGTAGAAGATTGATTATAAAATGAGAGATTTTACCAAGCCTCTTCAAGTTCAGAGTGATTTGGTGTAGAGTCATAGTCATTCTCCATCATTGTACTCTGTCCTTCCAGACTGCAGCCCTACACAGAAATGAGACAGGCAATGTCAGTCAAATATTACAATATTACTGGCCCTCATCAAAAAGAGGCACATAAAGTCAGAATCATGCATTTCTGAAGACAAAGCAGAAAAGATTACATTTCAAAACCACAAAAATGCTGAATATATCAACCATTTCTTTAAAAACTGTAAATTGCAGGAGATGTGATTAGTGCAATAAGTATATTGTAAAGCCAACTGTTTCCATAGCAGCCGATTAGAGACACCACTTCTTTTAGAGATACTGACCAAAGCTGTCAAAACCTCTCAGCCGTCTCTTTTGTGACATTTCAACATCCTTTTCAAATATATTGAAGAAAAAGCGCTTTACGGATAAAGAGTTGTGATAGCAGATGCACTGTGGTGCATGCAGGCAGCCAATACTGACACAAAGCAGAAAGTAGGCCATAAGGTCAAGCATAGAGGACTGTTTATGCTGTCCCAAGAACTGCTCGTGGACCCTGGGGAAGGTCAGTACTTAACCCTTCGAGATCTCTCATCCCACGACCAGGTCAGGGAAGAGGGGAAGGTAGGAAGGGAGGAAGCAGCCGTCCCCAAAGGACCCCTCCCAATCTAGAAAGGGGTCAAACCAAGTTGAGCAAAGTGGATGCAATTAATAACCAAATAAACAAAAATAAGCAAATGAAAAATACCAACTCTGAGCCAGGCACCAGTTATTTTGTCTCAAAAACGACCACACAAAAACAGTGCTTCTGAGCTTACATTAGTTTGGAAAGGCTGTAAAACGACTCCTTCCTCATTACGGGCTGTTTCGGGTCTGTGGGGGTACTGCCTTAGATTAGATCCGGTCTCATACATGGACAGGGCTCGACCCCCCCGAGGTGGCTGTCTACAAAATGGACCTTGGGGCTGTTGATGTCCACTGGGGGGTTGCCATTTTAGCGTTGTATTTTCAGTCTGCAGGGAGCTCAGCTGGAGAGATATAATAACACAATGTTTCAGTGTAAATTATTGATGCTAGATAAACAAAATTAACAACATAACTCATCCATGTATATACAGTATTGTAAATGCAACTGTTTTTTCTCCTCACTTTATACTAATGCTATTTGCAGGGAGTTCCAGTGCTGGTACATCATTTTGTGATGACGTTGACCTTGACCACATGCACTAACAAAATTTTAGAATAATTATTACGATAAATACAGTCGTTTTGCAGGTAGAAACCACAAAATCACATTTGAGCTCCAGTAAGTGAATGGGTTCCAACCTACCTTGGTCTGCATCATTCTCAATTCTTCACTTAAATGACAGTTGACTTTGAGGAGCTGTTGAATCTTTGCTTCTGAGGCGGTGAGAGCAGTCTTCACCTCCATAAATTCCTGCACTGTGATTGGTCCATCAGAAAGGTCTGAAGATTCTGAACTCTGCATTGCAAGTAAGCTCATTAATAACAGTGCAGTGCTTCAAAATGAATGTAACAAATAAAGGTCAAGCACCTTGGTCCTTCCATCATTACAGCTGTCACTGCAGGTTGCTTCTTGTATGGGGTCTTCGTCTGATGCCACGCTGTCGTAGTCCGGCTGGTCATTATCTTGGCTCTCACTGTTGTGGCGGCTGTCTATACCTTGAAGAATGAGCTCAACATTTTCTGAAGTCAGACCAGAAAACAAAACAAGATCAGTTGAAACAGGACACACAATAAGAAGCCTAATCAACAGAATGGTAGTCGTGTGTTACCTTTTGGACTTTCACAGGAATTGCCCCATTGTCGACGTTTAGCATCAGTTAAAATATCAATAACAAGTGTTGCAAACTCATGAGCACTAAACCTTGCCAATTTCTGACGACCCTAGTTAAAAAAAAACGAATCAAGATAAAGAGGCAGCTACAGTAATAGGCAATCATTTGAATAAAACATTTGTGTCCACTTGCCTGATTTCTGGTAGATGAATACTCTGGATTAACAGGAAGGAATGGTACAACCGTAGTGTCTGTGACAAGTGTACTATGGTTCTGTGTTGCCAACCAGACTAAAAAAAGGGAATTGACCCAACATTAAAAACATAGTAAATAGTCATGAGTTACCAAAAAAAAGAAACAAACAAGTACCCGCATCAGTTTCTCTTCTGTCCACTTCATCATAGACATCCATAGCAAGTTCCTCAAACTGATGATTGCTGAGCTATAAAGAAAGTAATTTAAATGTATTTATTAATATATTATATTTTTGGGACTATAATGATGCATACCACTTACAGTATATAGCGCTTTTCTAGATATCTAAAGACTCTTTACAATTGCATTATTCTTTCACTCCACAGTCACACTAGTGCTGGTAAGCTACTTGGGCACACTGACAAGAGGCAACCAACCAACAAAAAACAATCACACAATCACATTCATTCATAGGCAATGTGGGTTAAGTGTCTTCCCCAGGGACATAATATTATGTGCTCGGGCGGGGGTTCGAACTGGCTACCCTCTGGTAACATGCCATTGCCACCCCAAAGACATGTATGTGGGTGAACAAAATAAATCTTACCGATTGAAGTTTCTTCTTTGCAGCTTTGGCAAATTCTGACAAATCCAGGCTGTTTACAACAAAAGATTTTAGTTACTTAGTGTACAACTAAATCAATCCGAACGTAAATTAACAAAAACAGACAGTAAACAAAACAATTAAATACTTACTTATTCCTTCTCCATTTATTGCAGCACAAGACAAATAAAATTGAATTGACTTGTCTGTTTTTGTGCGTTAAACAACAGCTTTAAGCATTACAAAACATGGTTTATTACCTGTCTGCCATTTGTGGAATGATAAAGTGCTGTCCATTTCTGTGATCTATAAAATAATAATAATGCAATAACATGCATCAATATTTGTGTGCTCATTTTTATGCTTAAAAATCTATCCTTACCTGGTCTTCTACCACAAAGATAAAATGTGAGGCGGTCAGTGAGTTCATATTGTATCTCCACAAGCCTTTCTGCCAGTTCATGATGACCAGCTTGTCTGTTCATAAATACAAAAAGTCAACACTTAAAATCTTTAGTGTACGGTATCATAGACCAAATACTCAGAGGGAGTTATTCCAAGCAGAATAAATTAATGCACTCTAGCGCGTTTTCATCAATCTTCACAAATTAGAAGACAATACATGCTAACAATAAAATCAATGCTATTTAATTTACCTTGCATAGTCAATTGGTGTCTTGCCACTGGAGTCCAAAGCACCAGGATCTGCTCCATAAACTGCTAAAAGTTCTACTTGAAATATTTGACCAGCTTTTGCTGCTATGTGTAAAGGGGTGTTTCCTTTCTCCTAAGGGTCACAAAAATAGTTTTAAGTGTGTGTTGCTAAATGAACATTTCAATTATCTTACACACTTACTGGATGGAAAAAATTGGCCTGAGCTCCTAAAGACAAGAGTCTGAGGCACGTCTCCAGATTCCCTGTCCGAACACTGGAATGGAGTTGCTGCAACAAAAAGGATATTCAGTTTTTGCACTGCGTGCTACTAAAGTGCAGTGGGTTTAGAAATGTGTGTTATACAAAAAAAAAAAATCAACAACAGTGTTACCTTGCTGAGATCTTTGGCAGTAACACTGTCATCCTCCCGACAAGGCATCCGATGGACATAAGCCAACATCTGATATTTGGCCTTGATAAACTCGGTTTTGTTTGGACTGAAACAACACATTCTGTCATTAAACGGCACTTACTTGAATTTATCTGAATAATGGGAGAGACTTTCCTGTCATATTTCCGGTTGCATTTGTGTGTCTCTGTTAGGAACTTTATGCAAAACTACTGAGTGAATTTAGATTATTTTTTAAGGGATGGAAGGACACATTTCATACAGTACACAGGCTTTTTTGTTATGTTGCTTGAGACTCACTAGATTTGACCGGTGTTTCAGGTTCAGTACACAAATGTTGCATGTTAAATGACCCAAACTCAAAAGTGCCATTAACGTTTTAAATCAAGACTCATATAAGCATGCATTTTGCGTTTGTGACATTTTGTAAATTTGTAAGGATGACTGAGAACTCTGGCAGCACTTACTGAACTCTGTCTTGGGGGTTGGCTTTGCGCTTTCCACTGACTGAAGAGGAAGGGTCCAAAAGAGAATGCTCCCAGATGGAGTTGGCTCCATTGCCATAAAGTGTTTGCACCATCTGAAATAGTCAAATAAAAAATCATCTTAAAACTCCAATCTAATACAACTTTATTTAAAGAGCACTTTAAAACAACACGCACACCAAAAATGAAAGCAAATATAAATACAAATTAAAAACTACAGACATTATAAGCTGTGCTACATCTATGTGTCAGTGTCACAAAAGTACAAATTCAGAGTGACTTCATTCATACCTGTAACTGAGAGGCAGGCCATGTAGAATGAGTCAGATGCCGGACTTGGGAGCTGTGTCGACCCAGACCGCGGTGAATGCTGCAGCACTCATCACAGATCAACACACCTCTGTTGATAGAGGCCCACCGAGGTTCTGCAATAGACAGACTCTTAAAGATGGTACACGGACAGAAGGATCAGTCAGAGCTAGGCTAATCTGACCACAAGATAACATCCGCTATCTTGCAGCATCTGATACATTTGTGAAATAACATCTAAAACAGAATCTTTTGAAAGAGAACTATTTACGGAAATACAAATGTAGTACTTATACATTGTGCTTTTGCTAATATTATACTGAATGCTTAAATACTGTCCTCGATAACATCCCAGAACACGAATAAGAACTATGGGAATCACTGAGAGGAACTGTTTGAAAGGCAAGTAAATGACACAATTAAGGCAATGCTACCGACTTTTTACACAAATAACGTATTGATATTCTTCAAAACAACTGCATAATATCCACGAATAGTATTTTCAAACAGGAGGCTCAACAGCATATTACATTTGCTCCAGCTTAGATGGGTGTAAGTTGTGGTCATGGTAGTGGTTAGCTCTACGGCTAACATTAGCTTGTTTGACATCCTACCCGGAGTACTGCAGTCAGCGCAGACCTCTCTGCTTCGCAGTCGCTTTGACATCCCCTTGGTTGAATGCCCTCGACACAGGCAATGCGTTGAGCTTGTTGAAGATGTGTGGACTAATACAAGTAAAACTGGAACATAGATTCAGTTATACAGTATTTCCAGAACAGCTGGGTCGAGTGCCCTGCCTACTGTTGAACAAAGCAGTGATATCCCGCTACTGATGCAGGCTTCTCGATGGCTCCTAGCTTCCTTCCTTGTTTTCTTCTACGTAGGCTAGTCTTGTTTGCATTTCGCTAAGCAGTAAAGACCACCATAAATAGGCTACATGCAAGTTATAACAAAATATTTTGCCGCATGATTTAGAAATATATTTAAAAAAGGCTACAGTTTGATTTGTTGGCTATGAAGTTAAAGCAATGTATGTAACTTTTAAGGATCTGCGCCCTCTAGCCTAAATTAGTGCAACTGCATTGCTGCAAAAACACTTAAGGACTATAGATAATTCAAATAATGAACAATAATCAAATCATACATAAAATAAATAATAGGCCATCTAAAAACACACAGTCTAAGTTTAAGCTTAGATATCCAACTAAACTGATCTGAACTAGGCCCAGGCTATAGGCCTACCAACATTTTTGATGAGGAGAAAATAACTTTAACTAAAATGCACTCTAGAGTTTTAAAATCTTTCTGACTTCTGATAGTATAGTCATTTTTATTTTATTTTACACCATCTTGATCAATAAAAGAACCAATCACTTTCTTGATCACAAGGGTTTTAAACTAAATACCATGCTTTCAGTACCCTTTACATGTTATAGGCTACACACAAGGGTTTTAAACTAAATACCATGCTTTCAGTACCCTTTACATGTTATAGGCTATATATATGTATTTGTGTTTATTATTGTATTGTGTATTTGTGAACAATCAGAACTTGAAATTCTATTTGGATTAACATTGTGTCCTGGGAAGTAGGGGGCATCCATCTTGTTCTCAGTGCAGATTGAAAAGCATCTAATGGGTGCAGCAAAAGCAGTGTCTGTCTGCAAAATATGATCTCACACCATCAATAATAAGCAGTAAGAATGGTAAAATATCTTCCATTTAACACCTTTCTATTGTAAACAGAAAAATGATGACATGAAGATCCAGCAAGAAAGGTGTGTAGGTTACAATTGGCTGGACTGATGACCATCTCTTTTGATTTAGTCTGTATGTCCTCCCCATGTTGCTGTGGGTTCCTCGCATGCACCACCCAAAGGCAGTTGAATTGAACTTAAAATTTTCCAATAGAATCAATATGAGAATGTTTTATGTTTTTTGTCTTTGTAAGGCCCTTAGTTGCTGTGATGGGCCAAAGTCTTCCCCGGTTCACCTAAGGGCAATAAGTGGACAGAGATGAATGATGATACCTGTCAGGATGTCATTGATTTGCTGTTATGTCATTTGTGAGCTATGATTCACTGATGAAGAGCTACCGTTTGTCTGTACATAAGGTCCATGTAAACAAAGTAGCCATCTACAATTGTAGGCTGTAGAGGGTTAGCTGGATTAACCACAAATTCATATCTAGGCCTATAGCTGTTCTCAAAGATATTGCCCAATGGGTAGATAGGCCAAAAGGCCCAAGATCATCAATTAAAAGGAATGTGTGACAGTTTTTTTATCCCTGCTTTTGCTAATTGCTTTTGATATTTTAATGTATGTATCTTTCTGTAGCCTATACCCCTCTGTAGAAAGTCAGCCTAGTTGCTCAATGTATGGTGTACTGTTACTTTAAAGGGGAGTGGGTGACGCTGAGGTAGGAGACAGGTTTTCGTTTGGTCGCCAAGAGGTGCTCATACATCTCTGTTTTCTCCTGTGCCATCTCTCGCGCTTTCCAGACATATAATTGTGTGCGTAAAAGCTGCGTGCTGTTAACCGCCTGTAGCCATGGGAGGTACGTCCGCCGTTTATTTTTGTGTCGTGCGGCTTGTCATCACTCATTTCTCACAGCGCATCATATGATCGTCCCTTTACATGATGTTTTCTCTTATAACAGAGGCCGAGACCCGTCAGAAATTACTGCGCAATGTCAAGAAAGAGGTGAGTGGTTTAATTGTGCGTAAATGATTAGGGTACTTTTATGGAGGTTATAGCGGCGTCAGCTTGGCTTGGATGTGTATTTAAGGGCATGATTCATTTTTTGAGACATGCATACGGCCTGATAACGAAGTAGAGTAGATATTGTAATAGAATAGAGTGTGATATTAAAATATTGCAGGGTGTTCACCGGTGTTTGTGGCTTGTATTGGCGTAACATGATGACGCTGACGGCGATGGTGACGATAATGGTGCTGATGCTGGTGGGCATGATAGCGGCGATAATTATTTTGATCATGTGATTATTAGCTTGTACTGTATCTCCGCCAAACCACTGCATTTTTGTATATTTTCCCAATATGTAGCTTCTGCCATTAAAGTCCAATGGAACATAATGTTTTCCCATCTGTGCAATGTTTCCCGCATACTCCATCTTGATCATAACTTCATTGTATGATTGTATGAAATACTACTTTCATTGATGTCATTTTGCTAAAGCTATACGTCTGGTGTTAAAATAAGGGTTTGGCATGTCTAAACTGCTCAGTTGGCGTTGGGAGCCCTCTAGGGATGCAATAGCAGGATGTTTTATTCATTACTGAGATGGTGGGTACTTCTAGGCTCATCTTGTCTGTGCTCTTTCTCACCTGTGACTCATTGCCTAAGAAAAATCCTTGCAGAAACAGCAGCAGCACCAAAGAGGCATTATGCATCCATTCACAATTAACAAATTGCCGTGAAAAGAATGACATCTTCTTGGAACAGCTGTGTGTGGAAATAAGATTTAAAACTTAAAAACTAATTAGGGCGATATGGTGAAAATTAAATTTCGCAATTTGATCATGATTTTGGTTTACTTTGTAATTTTATATTTCATAACACCTGCAAAGACAAACTACAAATTCAATGTACATTCAAACCAAATTTAATCATAATGCCTTTTTTTTTATGAACACTGGCATTGTTACAGTAAAAATGACAGTGAAAAGCAAAGCATAAATGAATGCACTCAATGACAATACAGTGATCTTCTCAAAGCAGACTGCCATAGCTTCATATCACAATTAGATTTTTTTTATCAGCCATATCGCTCACCACTAGATAAGTGATAGATGTGGTATAAACAAAACAATCAATCATTGTGAATCCAAAACGTGTATGCAAATGTAGACGTCTGTGTAGCAAGGTAATGACATTTCTGAAGGTGATATGGAGTGAAAGATGCTACAAACAATCAGCTATTATGCTGATCGAAGTAGCCTAGTTAAAGTTTCACTATAGCAGACTGCAAACTGTGATGTCATGGCTAAGATTGAATGACAGACAGTTTTGCAGTGTAAGACCTTTATATTTGCAATGGACAGCCAATGCTGTTTCTAAAATGAATTTTACTATTTTACACAATTTCTGATGAACTGGGTCTTTGCTTGTTTGTTTTTCAGGTGAAACAAATTATGGAAGAAGCTGTAACAAGGAAATATGTGCATGCAGACAGCAGCCACATTATATCATTCTGTGGTAAATATCAATATCTTTTGTTTGTTCACACTAGTGGCAGTTCCTCTTTTATGATGTGAAACTAGCATCATTATTCTAAGTAGGTGTATGCCTCAGTGTGGTATATTTCTGTTTCAGTTCAGAATAAGCTATCACCCTGTGTCATACCCTCTCACCTCCTACGGCTGCATCCATTCAAAATACATCTTAAATCCTCTCTTTCTAAGTTTTGTGTTGAAATGTAATTAAATATTTTTTGATAACACATAGACGGGGGTGTAGAAGGTAAACTAAAGTAAGTAAACTATCACTCTTCAAAGGTGTTTATATGACCAGGAGTGAGATGTGTGTTATTCACATTATACATATCCTAGCAACAAGAGTCACTATTGAATAAATCTATTTCTGCTTGTGCCACCTGTGCATAGCTCCTACCTATTTTACACAAACCCTATAGAGAATAACTACTCCATATTCAGGGACAAACCTTCATAATAAAAGGCTATTATATTGATTTTGAGTTTGTGCCATGTCTGTACAGCTGTGGTAGAAGCCTGCGTGCTGCATGGACTGAAGCGTCGTATTGCTGGCCTGTTGTGCAGTAATAAAGTTGCAGCACTATTCATGAAGGTGGCCAAAAACTTTTCACCTGCTGAGCAACTCTGCCAAAAGGTCCAGGAAATAGAACAACTCATCGAAAACAAGTGAAGAAATTATTTATATTATTATTATTGTCCCTTTTCTGTTTTATGCAATTCATTTTATACATACAAAAAGATGAGCACAGACAACTAACCCTTGTATCATTGTGGTTCCATCAGCAAGCAGAACAGCTCTTCACTGAGTAATGACCGCAGCCGCCAGTCCAAACTGGGCAATCTTCCTCCACAGACATTGAAACATCTGTGGGTTCGGACTGCACTGATGGAGAAGCTCTTGGACAAAATTGTTCTGTATTTAGTAGAAAACTGCAGGTACAACTGTTCAGATATGATGGATTTAGTTTATATTTTCAATTTCTTTCAAATTATAAATTAATTATCAAACCATAAATTATGCTCATATTAGTTTTTGTGTGCGTCTTTGTCCTGCAGTACTTACTATGAGAAAGAAGCCATGTTGATGGATCCTGTAAATGGACCGATTCTTGCATCTCTCCTGGGTATGCATTGCTCTCTGTGCCTCTTTTAAGGTTTCTGCATTGTTATATTGTGTTTAAAATAGTTGATTGTGTACTTCCTAGTTGGGCCGTGTGCCTTGGAGTACACCAGAGTAAAGACAGCAGACCACTACTGGACAGACCCCTCTGCAGATGAGCTGGTGCAGAGACATAGGATTCACAGTGGTCATTGTCGGCAGGACTCCCCCTCCAGACGACCAGCTCTGGTACAGCAGACAGATGCATTTAAAACACTTAAGAATGAAAGAATGGTACAGTACTATGAACGGACAGTAACAGTTATTGATTTTGATATAGATCCAGAAAAGACAGTCTAGTGGAAGCATGGATGATCGGCCTCTCACGTGGGTGAGAGAGTATGTGGAATCTCTCCACCAAAACTCCAGAGCTACACTGCTCTTTGGCAAGAACAATGTCCTTGTACAGCCGGTGTGTGCTGAACTTTGAACATCTAAGTTCAACCTTTCCATGTTTTAATATATTATATTACACAATACAATTGTTTGTAATTATAGAGGGATGACATGGAGGCTATTCCTGGATACCTGTCTCTCCATCAAACTGCAGATCTTATGACATTAAAATGGACTCCCAATCAACTGATGAATGGAAACGTGGGAGAGCTAGACTCAGAGAGAAGGTCAGAATAATAGAATTAAATGTGCCCAAAGAATTTTATGCAGCTTAGTTGATCTTACAGTGTTTTCTCTAGTGTCTACTGGGATTATGCAATGACAATACGTTTGGAGGAGATTGTGTATCTTCACTGTCATCAGCAAGGTACTTTAGTAATCTGTGGTTTGTCCATATGTATCATGAACTGATCCTGATACTCACTGTGATAACTTCACAGTCAACAGCGGAGGGACAGTTGTGTTGGTCAGCCAAGATGGGATTCAGAAACCCCCCCTGCACTTCCCCAAAGGAGGTCATTTACTCCAGTTTCTCACTTGTCTGGAGACTGGACTGCTACCTCATGGACAACTGGACCCACCCCTCTGGAACCAGAGAGGAAAGGTCAGTGTGTGCACAGGTTCAAATAAAACCATAGTCTATAATCAAAGGGGGAAAAAACTACATTATTAAGTTCCAATTTTGTCTCTAATTTACATCAGACAGAAAGTGTGATGTTTCTTGCAGGGAAAGGTTTTTCCCAAATTGCGAAAGAGGAGTCCACATGGTTCCTGTGACTCAGTATCAGATAAAGAAGATGATGAAGCAACAGATTATGTGTTTCGTATCCTCTTTCCTGGTCATCAGATGGAATTCAGTAAGTTTCTTCTCTCCAATCTCCAGTCAAGTAAATAAATAACAGTTTCTTTTGTCTGTGGAGCTCATGTAGCACCCCCCTGTGCCCAAATGTGTCCATTTCACATTATGTTTGCATCATCATTGTGGAGCCTGTGTGTGGACATTTCTGTGCCATCATCTTCATCCACTTGGTTTGTTTTTCCTTTAATTGTCCCTTACTACGTATATAGAGATTGACATGTATACAGTTCCCATTAACACTAAACTGTCTTGAATTCTTGTCTGTAGTGGCCCTTGAGCTGATGGACCAAGGAGTCAACCTGTGGCAACCAACCCAGAGAAAGTCCTCCTGTTCCTCCTGCTCCCAGAACGGCTCCTCTGACAGCTCTCTGCCCAACGGATGCAATCAGGAGAGGTGGATGTTTCATATTATATGCAAAATGATATGTAAATATGTTTATGCCAATATGCTAAAACCTGCATCACTTCCATCTTTAGAGCTCCACTGAAGCTCTTATGTGACACTATGAAGTACCAGATCATCTCACGTGCCTTCTATGGATGTGAGTATAAAGCATTTATATAAAACTAATGTTAAGTCTTAGGTGTCGTCTGTCACCACAAAAATATTTTTTTTTATTCCTAGGGCTTGCTTACTGCAGACACTTGTCCACTGTCCGTACCCACCTCTCTGCTCTGGTTAAACACGTCATAGTGGATCCACACATGCCCACTGATGCACGAAAAGGGTTATCTCCGGAAGTCTGGGGAACTTTCCTACAAGATAACTCAGTAAAATTGAATAAGAAATAACAAGTTAATGTATATTTTGTTTTTGTTTTTAAACTAGTGTTTGTTTTTAGGCATATGAAGAGAAGGAGATTCATCGCCTGGTGTACTTTGGTGGAGTGGCCCCATCTCTGCGTAAAGAAGTCTGGCCCTTCTTGTTAGGACACTACCATTTCTCTTTGACAGAAAAAAGCAGGCTTGAGGTATTATGACTTTTCACTGCACTGTTTCTTAATTGGACAAAACGGTATATAAAATGTTTGAACTCTTACAGATTGACAGTCAGCTGAGGACCATGTACAAGCAGAACATGAAGGAGTGGCAGGGATGTGAAGCTATAGTGCGTCAGAGAGAGAGAGAGAAGCACGCTGAGGCCCTGGCCCGCTGCTCGTCTGGGGCCAGTGTGGAGACCAGGAGCCCAGTGCAGAGGGACTCCACCATCAGCACAGATGTAAGTCAAAAACAGAAGATAGAAAACATAAAGGCAATGGAAAAGGACTAATATGGTTTTAAGCTTTTGTCTAATTCTTGTTTTATTATTCTGTCCAGTCTTCTCTCAGTAGCAGCTCAGATCCCCATAATATTCGTTCCCAAAGTGATTCCAGCAGCAGCGCCCAGGTATCTCAATAAGTCACACATACATCCCCTCTACTTAAAATTATTATTATTATTATTATTATTATTATTAAGGTTATATCTGATATTTTTGGCAAAACTGACATAACCCTAT
>JAVQKG010257887.1:0-15213 GCA_036025885.1 Hypseleotris bucephala
CAAACACAAACCACTGCTATTATTATAATGGAACCAATTTTGGTATTGCAGTTTCCCAAAAATGTCAGAGCAAAATTCAATAAAAAATTAAACATAAAAGCTTAATAGAAAAGCAAGAGTAGAAGTGAACATTAAAAATACATGTCTAGGAAGACAAAAACAATGTTCCTTCATGAATACAGATTAGTGTAGAAAAAGGACAACATATGATTGAGAACAACTTTATTTTAATAAAGTCTTGTTTAATAATTTATGACTGTAGCTGACTTCTCATTGGGTCGGTGGTGTAAAGTATTTGAGAAAGATAAAATAAATGTATAATAATCACAGTTGACAAAATGGCTGCCATAATTCTAATAATATTAATATCATCAGGACAAACGATCAATCTTAGTCTGTGGACTTGTTATTGCGATTATGACTTATGACCAATCAGAGCGCAGCAGCGGTGGATAAGTTATAAATATCTAAGGTACCGGCTAGATTTGTCTGGCCCATACCCCTCACAAAAACACAGACGTTCCTCAGTTAATTATTTTGACTGGTCACTCAGATTCAATTTGAACTCAATTATGCAAAGTTTCAGGACTTGCACCTGAAAGCTGTCGGGTGCAACTTACAAAACTCCAATTGAGCTCTCCACAGACAAAAGCTACAAGAAGATGCCAATTAGGCCATCGCACATACAGTACACAGGCGACAATAAAAAGTCAATTCATGAGAAAAGGGACAGTTTTATGCCGTTTTTATAGACTGATGCAAAGTCTACCAGTGATCTTATTTGTCACTTAACCAACAACATTACACCTAATAACAACAATGTTTAGAACACAGTGCTTTACAAAACAGTAACATTAATGGTCTATTTTAAAATGGCATGTATTTGGAAAATCCACTGAAAAATCATTAAATTTATTATGTACAGTCGAGTACCACAAAAAGGCCAACCATTGCCTCTTCTCTCCACAGTCTTTCAGAATAGGATCTTAACGATTGTCATCAACATTCCACAATATTCAGCCATTCAATTTCAACAGCACTAAATTCTCTAATTGAGAAACAATGACATGGCAGTAAGTTACTGTACCAGTGCTGAGGGCAAGCAAGTCCACCGCAACATTTTCCACTTTTCCATTATCCCTAGCCATTTTGTTTCACTTACCTAAAAGAGATCAAGAAAAACAATTACGTTATGAATATTCAATATAAAGCAGTTTTTCTATCTTGTGTAATTGTAGTAATTGTCTGTGTCCATTGCCCCCCTTCCAAGACAAATGTATCCTATGGAAGACTAATAAGGAACCTTAACCATTACAGTGCATTCATTTGTTCTTGTGCACTGCTTTGGCTCTGACCAGCCAAAGGGACAATTTGATTAAAGGCCTCATATCATACCCTTTTACTGGTTTAAGACACTATTTCCCCATCTAGCATTTAACATCTTAAACCTAATAAATTATTTATTGTAAGGTTAGTTTAAGATTTTAGATGGCAATAAGCTTCTTACTGAGGATAGCTGAGGTGTCTGAGCAAAATGTTGAATAAGATGGTGGAGACTTGGCATTTGCAGTAGAGCTCTTCAGCATTTATTCAACAAACACTGAACAAACACACAACCCGCAATAAAAAACAAAATCCCTTTAAATAGTTTGGCCTAAACCAATAATACCCAAGTTGAGGTGAATTAATTAAGTACCAAACTTAATTAACTAAAGGGTTAAAAAGACACATTTACAAAAATGTAACTTGATTAGCAGTAACCATTCATGGATTTGGTGGCCTAACATTGCTCCATTTATAGAAAGATTTAATTGAAAACTTCCCAGCTGAACTTCCCCTCCCTCTGTGTCCCATGGTTTGGTTCAATCAGGCTGATTGTGGGCACCTGTGCTACACTCTCTTGACAGACTAATGACACCTGGTCAGTGAGGGAGGGGTGACTACAGCTCCCTCACAGTTAGGTTTCATAATCCTTCTGACTCAGCCTTTCCGAAATTACTCCCTAGTCAATTTGGAGCAATTAAATCTATATCATGAGTTCCAGTGATCATGGTTACAAAGCAGAACGGTTTGAAGTAGATGAGAATATGCTGTCCAGGTTTGCAGGGGTAGAAGACTAATGGGCCTGAACTAAAGTCTTTTTTTTTTCTGCGACACAAGACCTGACACTTCCTCTGCACTAGGACCTTAACAACCGCAGCACACACCTCTCCTTCAGCTGATAGGAACATCATTTAGGTACCGCACAATTAACTTTTGATCTATTGGAAGACCTTGGTGGAAGAAGACAAATGGAATGTACAAGAGAAGATGAATAAAATATGATGTAATACAGAGATCACAGTATGATTAATGCTAAGAACAATGTGTGATTTCCATTGTCTCTAATTTAAATCTCCCAAACAACCCTCCCTAGCTAATGAATTGTAATGTAATTCAGTTTTAGTTTCATTTAGGATTTGTTTTGATCTTAGTATAGTAAATGTGCAGTCTAAGTATTTGAATGGATTAATCAAATTAGAAAAAATATATCTCTAACTCCATCCTCATGTGGATCTAGATAAAGCAAGAGAACCAATCAGTATATCTTCCTGTTTTGTTTAGTGGCTGGTATATACAGACCTGAAAACACTATGGTTAACCACTATGTCAGAGTTCAAGCCTGAAGCAACCTCTGAGCTTTGTCAAACTGAGTTTGACTATTTTTAATATTTATAGAAGAGTGCCCTCAGCGCCACGCAATAAGCAGTTCCTGTTTTCACACTACAAAGAGGGGATACCTAAATTTGTGTCACTGGCTCCAAGACATGACTTTTTAGGAGACATGACATTGGACAAATGAACAATTGTGATTAGCACAATACATAACTGTCTATGTGCCTTACAATGACAATTATGTGTCTGCTTTGATTTTAGCCGCACTTCAGCATACATTATTTCATTATGGCTATAGTCAATTGACTCTTATGGAAATGTGAGTGCCAGATTGAAAGGAAGAAAAAACATCACTGATTTATCAGCAGTGAGTTTTAGACTGATTTGCCTGCCTCCAGGCGAATACATCAAATTGTCCAAATCCTTCTGCATTATTGGCACCTATTGAGATTGGTCATCACTGTAACAGCCAGAGGGAGACAGACAGAAGGGTTGTCAAAGGAAGGTATATGCTACTTTTGATGGGCCATTGCAAGGTAAGACAAAGTGTGGAGTAGGGCTAACTGCAAATGCTGCTGCAGCTGAAATGAGGCTCGACAAATGTGAAACACATTGCGCTGAGACAAGACCATTTAGCTACTGAACAACGACATAGACAGGGAGGGAGTGGAGTGATGACAGTGATCGACTGCATTTCGAATGCTTTATGATTGCCGGTAACAAACAAATTCATAATATTTGATAAGGATTCAAATACAGATCCTGATTGGGTTCATGCATCATATTTGCCTAATTACATAGCATAATTAATATCTGCAATTGACTTTTCAAATCATTGGTATTCATTTGTTGTTATGATGATTAATGGATATATTGGTGCATTTTCAGATGAAGAAAGAAGAAAATCATACAGTTGAAAATGCCTTTTTAATATAAAATTATTGTAAGGAGGAAAATGCAGAAATTGCGTCTCGTCTTTCTGTTGACCACTCACAGCGCGGGATGCAAAATAAGACACACCACTCGCTATTTCATTCTTTCATCTTCTATAAGGCAGATATACTTTCAGAGTAAACACATTTCCAGCCTCCAACACAACAATAGCTATCTGATACATTTAGGATGCACATTGTATTTGAAAGTTTATTTGATATGTCGGTGATCAAGATTTATTATTTTACAGTGCCCTCCTGAAATATTGGCCCAATTGGGAAAAAAAAGCTGGCTTATGCTGTTGAACCCAACAGTGTGTATATTGGAAAAAAGCCCCCATACTTCAGCCTCAAATGCTACAGCACTATTGGCCACCTTAATTAAGGGAACTTGAGTAAAAATAGATATATATATTTTTTTATCACAAATTTACCTCAAAATGGTGGTCCCGCCCATGCCAAACCCAGTAACCTATAATTAAGCTATATAAATATAAATATAGCTTGATGTTCATATGATGTCAACTGAGTTTGGAATTTGTGAAAGTTATATAACTTTAAATAAATCTAACAATTGTCTCCTCTTTGTGAACATCTTACAACCATGATTTTGATAACTTTCTCAAAGATGTCTAAGTTTAGTTGAATAAAGTATTAAATGGCTGACTCCCTGTTGGGCTTAGGGAGGGACCATAATTAGAATATCTATTGTTGTGCCAAGTAAAATCTTTCTATAATAAAAAAATGTGCAGTAGGCTGCCATAGGCGTAATATTGTATTTATTTTCTAGGCTATGCAATTGAGCCATGTCTGATTTTTTTTTAGTGACTTGATTAAAATGTACATTACTTCATGAAAAACAACCTTTTGTATCTTCTTACACCAAAAAACAAAGCAATTGCAACTTGAGAAGGTTATAAAAACTTGGTACTCACTGAAAAATACTCATTCATCTAAACCTTTTCTACGATGTATACCACTTGATGAAGGAGGATGTGACCACACAATTTGAGTCGTCTAACAATCTGTCTAACGAGGGACACAAAGACGCTGAGAGAAAAGAAATAACACAAGTGCAGCTCTGTGATGGAGACACACAACAACACCTACCTATTGTGACAGACACCACAGATCTCACTACAATGACTAGACCAGCTTTGAAACACTGCTGAAACGGAAAATAATTTTATGCTTGATTTGATCCGCGTCAGAGAACGAATGCACATAGGACTGATATCATCAACATCAAGCCCACTCCATCTCAGGAGTACGATTTTCTTTTACGTAACATGTAGTCAGAAGGTTGAGTTGATGTGATCATTTGTCATCTCCAGATGGTGGTCTTCCTGCAGCTGTCAGAGAGCAGGTTGAAGGATGGTGACGGCCCCGTCTCGTGATGCATTTTTATATTTGTGTAATTGGGGGTGTAATATTTTCTCCTGTTTTAAGTCAGCAACCTTTAATGATCGGGCTGCTTTTACTGAAGCCAATGAAGATTTATATATGAGGATCTATATAGTAGTAGGATAGCCTGAAAAGAGTGAATATTTCATAGAAATTTTGTTTCCTTATGTTAAGCCCAAAGCTGCTGGGATAGTATATTTTAGTGTGTCATCCTTGATAATACCACACATGGTCAAATAATAATGTCAAAACACACACATTACAGTATAAATATGTTTTAGAGGAAAAATATTTGGTCATTGTGCGTATTGTCAAGTTAAGAAAAGACATGTTAATTGCCTCTATTTCTGATGACGTAGTGGGAGGCAAACTGCTGCTCAGACACCAGAGAAGTGAACTTTCTTGAGTTCTAGTCAAACCCATGACTCAGTCAGAAGAACTGATATGAATCTATAATTATAAATTCCTTAGAGCTGGTTTTGGCTTGTGGTCTTGAGCCAGGATTTGATTTGTTCAAAAACCAACCCTGTTGGGGACATACAGCAGGGTCAAGTTTGTTTACTACTTTACTGCTTGTCAGGATATTCTGCAAGCACCCTTGAGGAATAAGAAAAGTGGAGGTTGCACTGTATTTGTTGTTTTTACTGTACCCAGGCAGTCCCATCAGCCCCACACTGGTTGAGAAAGTTATTTTAACTTGGTACATTCCCTCTGCTGATTGTTTATTCATGCTGAATCTACTGTACTGTAATCCTCATATTACAGCACCATTGTAATTTAACTCCATTCAGTTATAGTCTGACAAAATGTGTTTGACCTTAGCCGGTGTTTGTAACCTGAAGCCAAATGCCTTCTCCAGGTCATTCTCTGTGGGAAGTCACAGCTTCCTGTAAACCTTTAACTTGAAGAAATCTTTGTCAATCTTTGTCAGATGCAGACATGCTAAACCAACATTTTGCTAACTTTGAAATAACAATGTAAAATTCACCATACTACAGGAAATAGTAACATTTTTGTACAAGATATTCTGGGGGAGGCCCCCGACCCCCCGGTTATTGGTCTTGTGACAATAAGTATTTGGTGACAGTTCTAAATTTGGCTGAATAAATCCCATTCTATTTAAATACATACTATTACTAAAAGCCAATGCATGTGCCTTCAATTAATTAACTTTAAATGTTCACAATTTTATATTATGACTATTCCTTTGTGGTCAAATGTGAATGTTTAACTTGCAAAAGTGAACGGATGCAATGCTAATGTGGTAAAAATTCCCAAGGCACTGTGTAGGCATGTCTGCAGATGTTATAAAACAATCTGGAGAAATCTTTTGATGTTATCCTTTTAAAATATCTATTCTGCCATAATATATTAATCCTAATGACATGTCCTGGGAAGTAAAATTAGCTTCCATTAGAGTCTATTAGAGTCTTAATATGCAATTGCTCAAAACAAATTAAAAGACAATTTCACAAAGAGTGTACCAACATGCTCACAATCTGTTCCTCCATGTATTAACTGCTCAAAGTGTGGATCCCCTACTGCAACAGAGCAAATGTGAGCCTTTCAACTGCAGGCTTTGACAGACGAATTCATGTTTTGAATGCACTAAGTTTTTTTTTTTCTTTTCTGAAATGATGGACGTTTTTAGAAAACATGTTTTTGAATAAATAAGGCCTGCCAGAGTGTCATCTACTTATACGTGCATAACTAGAGTTTCAAAGTACATAAAAACATAAGGATCCACATTTCTTTAATGGGAATCATAAACAAGTGTTTTCAACAGCCTGTGTGAAAGCTGCAACAACATAAACAATATTACGAAATTATAACCAGAGGAACACTGGTTGACATTTTAGATTCTTCACAAAATGCTTTGACTGTTAATTGAATTTAATCTATATTATATATTACAGCCATCATATCATCCCTCCATCTTCTTACTATCTACATTATGAGATCGATGAAAGTCTAATTTTCCATTAAAGGGTGTGCTGACCTAGCTTCAAAAGTCAAAAGAGACTAAATTGCCAACGCATTTCTCTCTGACCAGTTGGATTTATACTGCATGACAGAATGAACCTGGACTACCCAGCTGCATCACATTAGGATTCATCACAGTGTTTATAGCGATGGTAATTAGGGGCTTTTTACAGTTAAGTTCAATTAAAAGTGATGAAAATTAACAGTAACAGTACAATTAAATGTTCAGAAACCAGTTAGAACTAATAAAAGTGTATTCGGTTTACGGTTTCATATGACCTGGTTACAATGTTACAGATTTGCTAATTAGCCATCTTGACAAAAATGTCCTCCCCAGAGGCTTGTTATTTAGTATTTCATTCAAAGAGAGCTCTGTATCCCTGTTTTTTTTTATCTAAGATGAGATATATCATGAGGTTCAGACTTGATGACATTCTTATTTAATGTCATGTGGTTATTTAATAGTGTAAAGACAGGCTGATTATAATGCTATAGTTTGCCCATGACAGACTGTGCCACACTAGACCTAGCAATTTAGTCTTGCATTTATCTTTTCTCTTGGTACACATGGTAAGTATACATGTAGCTTGGTGGAAATATTTTATTATTGGACACTTAAGAGAGATGTTGGGTGCATGGTAGCTGAGTGAGACCTGCGTCCACTGTACGCAATTGTCTTTCACTGACACTTTTACAACATTCACATATGTATTCAACCTGACCACATTAATTCGTAATTCCTCATTCATTCTTTTACGTTCTTTTTTGTCAACAATTTTGCTGTATTTTTCCAGTACAAAAGTTGAATGTGTTTCTGATTTCCATTCAATGCAACACAATCCATGTGTACAAACCTGTGTATTTACTGTATACCTTTAAGGTCATGTTGACACTGAGGGAGACATCTATAATTTAAAGCATGCATCCAAAGTTTAAAAGCAAATGTTGTATATATTGAAACACAAATTATGATTAATTTCTTGAACTAGCACTGCCCAGGCCAGACTTACACATTCCATTATTTAACAAGTGAGAATATAACCACACCACACCACACTGTAAGTACCATGTATCTGCAAGAGGTGACAAGCTTTTACCCTGGTCTAGTCTAAACCTGGTTCATATTAGATTTTAACATGTCAGGACTGTGTGCGCTAGTGAAATAGGGAAATGGTGGCAATAGAATGCTAGTGTTCACCTCCAGTGGTTATAAAAATAGGGCAAATGTGATCGATAATTCTCAAGATTTGTAATGCATATTTCATAGGAAGTTGTTTTCCATTTTCCCTCTTACATGCAAAGAAGTGGGGACCTTAGTCTTATTTTCAAGGACAAAGTATTTTAAATAAGTTATAGTGGAAGTGAAGGATTTGTCTAGCAATGAGCTAAAGCTGGGTTATTTTCTTGTAGCCTGCCAAGTCATACCTCTTTTAAATTCAATACCAAAATAAAGACATAATGATTAGGGTTGAGGTTAGGGTAAGTTACAAGGTAGTTACATGTCATTGCAGTTTATTATACAGTGTATTGTAGTTAATGAGATAGATACAATATAGTTAAGGGATGATGTAAAGTCTTACCAATTGAAGTCTTAGAAGGATGTGTACTTTCAAGGATAGTCTCATTCAGTGCCATGTGACCTCACTGATAAAATGTCTTTTATCCAGATATCAGTGTATGGTTAGACAGGTTCTACACATGTATTTAAATCATCAGTTGATTTGCATTTCAATACTATATCCATGGAGTTCACCTGCAGATACCTGGGCTCATTATAGCTGCTAGCTGACTCCTCTTATCTCATTCAGCTGTTTTGCATTTTGATATTGGTCTGGTTGTGACAGGATCATTGTTCTCTTGTCGTCATAGAAAACAGTATTCCCCCACAGATGCAGAAGCAGATTCCATTTTAACATGATACAATCAAACTAATGGACTGGTAATACATTACACAGCACCACAATGCTGATAGAAAATGTGCCCAGGACAATGTGAAAATCCTTCTGATTTATTTTGGTTTGATGGTTATGTAAGCATGCTGAATTTTATTATGGGGACAATAACTATTCCACTCAGACAAAAAAGTATTCTATTCTCTAGAGCCAGACAACAAAAGTGTTTGTCAAAAACATTTCTAAGTGGAGAATCTGCCTGTCCTCTCCAAGTGTCATGGCTTGCTCACACCAACCAATGACAAACATGATGACAGTGGATCTAAATAGCCCATTACAAATCAATGTAATATATACTTCAATAGTTGACTACCAGTGTATGTCTAAGTGTTAGCCCCAACTAGCCACTTTCCAGACTTTGTACTCTGACATGGTCAATAGTGTGAAGCCTTCTTTGTTCTGCCCTGTGGATTCTGTGAAAGATTACACTCAAAATGGTGCTGTGGTGGAAGAAAGATAGTCCAAAGTGTGCCTGACAATAAAATGTCACTACACAGGTGGTTATGATGGGACACAATTCAAAAATTTATTCATTTTAACTGCCTTTGTATACCTCTAAAAGCGATATTTTTCTGCAATAGGTGACGTAGCATAAATCACTGTTCGGTTTCTGTATGACACAAACTGCTTATACAAAGATCACTTATTGCACATCAACAATTCTGAAAATAACTGGAACAAAACTGACTTGGTAAATTGGTTGCTAGATTTGCTATTGTGGCAGTTATGGAGGCCTCAGGCAAAACGTTACTAACTGACATTATTTTATCCATTGCCCAGCATAATTACCACAGGCTGTTTATGTTCTTGGCCACTGGTATCTTGAATGAGCAGGAAGAGCTGAGAGGTAATCAGTTATGTTACAGCCAGACACTAAGCACCAGCGGCAGCATAATTCATGTCATACAGCCCCTATCCCTGATCCCCACAAATGGATCATGTGTTTCCATACAACATAGCAATATATTCTGCCTACCCTAGCTGTTAAAACAAGTTGGGAGACCATTCACCTTAATGTTTAATGGCAAATGCAACACAGCTGGTTTCTGGGAGCATAAGCGCATCTCTAACAGCTTAACCACAATGCCCGGGGGACACTCACCTCCTTGCCACACACTAAATGAACCTTGTTGTTTAGCCACCGCAAGCTAACAGCAAACTAGAAAGATGAAATGGCCCCTAGGCAGAAAAAATGACTGTAATAATCTGTCTTCTCCTGTTGTATAGCCCATTGATGCCCAGAGGGAAAGAAAAATAGGCTTGCCTGCTAGTATATCACCAACCAATCAAAATGTGCTAAGACGTGGTTCCATTGACTGAGGTTTTGAGACATCTTTTTGTACACACATTGATTTCTCCTCAATGACTCTGTTGTGGAGATTACTTTTATCTCACTTATATCTGTATCTAATTTAGATCAGAGTTTGTGGCTGTAAAACTGATGAAGTTCTTCTTGCAGTTAAGGTGCATAAGTACTCCTATTCAGTTTATGCACAGATATTCTTGCAAAAACAGACTTGGATTTTTGCAGTTATAAGTGGGATGGAATAAGGTAGGTAGAAATGCTGTAAATATGAATTATTTTGTGCTAGTATGCAACATTGCCATTCCAGCCAGTTAAGGTATACAGAAAACATAATTGAGGGTGTAAGGGGACCCAGGGTGAGAAAAACAACTTGACATTTATGTATTCAAATGAGTGTTGGGCTCACTCAAATTAGGTACATTAATATTCAGGTGTTTGTGAGAAATGCCACAGAAGACATATAGTATTGACTACAGAGCTAGGGTTGCACACTTAATTCTGTCCAGTCGAGTTGATGTTTTAACTGAGCTGACCTCTATACTCGAAAAAAAAAAAAGCCAAGTTTACCCTTAGAAATCCATGAGTCAGTCTGTTTGTGTTTGATGAGTTTGTATGTATTCTTTGAAAGCAGCTTTGATTGACATGAGATTATGTTTGACAGTCTCAGAGCTTGTGCTGACTGAGGAAAACTGTTGAGCTCTGTGTTACAGCTATTGTGTGGCTCCATTTGCAAGTTTTATAATTTGGGCTGCAATAGAAAGTGTTTATTACTTTGGAGAATATGACGTCACAGTTTTCTATGACACTGTTATATGACATTATTAATGCAGTAGAAGAGTTTTATATTCCAATGTATGAGCGCATAGTTCCCAGGTGAATAAAAACAACATAGGTCGGTCTCATGTTGTATTAAGTGAACAAGGGGCAGTGGACACCTGAGATCAATAAGCTGCAATATACCCCACACGACTCATGGGACCTGTGTCACCACTGTTATTTTCTTTAGTTGTGGTAAAAAAATCATTCTTTGACCATGTGACCTCGATGAGATTGGTCACTGTCATAACATGAAGAGTCACAATGATTGGGTATGTGATGTTTTTCAGGTAGTATTGCCTGACACCTACCCTACTGTAACACTATGGTTATCTGGTGACCACATGGGCTGGTGTACAGCGCTCACCCTGAAGTTTACAACAGCAATGCCATCATACCAACTTAGTGTCCATCAACTTTGATCAGATAACCCTCGTCAGGGCTAAGTCAGGGCTAAGTCAGGGCTAAGTCAGGGCTTGGGAACATAAAATGTATCTACAAAACAAGGCACTCTTTGCATAGCTTAAGTTTAAAAAAGCCTTTACATGACCATTTTATTAAGATCTTAAAAAATAATCATTTTAAATGCAATCTTCTCAGAAAGGTTACCTTACAACACTGACCACTATAATTTAATGTCAAGAATATGCAGCTGTAACACCAAAAATGTTCTGAAAGCTGAAACATTTCAGAGTACTACACAGAGAATTAATTGCACCCTTTTGTACGGTGTAAGAACATGCTGTAGTGGGCTGAAGGCCCTGAAAGAGTTTCATTTGTGTTCCATTTATACAATGGTGGTGCACCAGATTTTCAGTTGACTGAGCCTGTGTGTGGTCAACCTCTGGGGCCGTCCCAGCTGTGCCTCCACATCATAAAAGTGATAGTGAGTGGCCATAACAGCCGGCCAAAGTAAGCAATAAAGTTAGCAGAGCAGGAAAGGCTGTTGAGAAACATAATTTTGCAGTAAGCTTTAAAACAAATAATGTATGGAGTGGGTGCAATTTATTTTCAATCCTCTATCTGTGTCCCGAGACGATAACAAAAGTGGAGTGTATATAAATGACAGTTTGTGAAGCACTCCACTATACCCTGTGTCAATGACAATAATATTACCTCTAGAATCACAAAATCCATGTAGAGTTTGACACTACCATCATTCTATCTTGGAAGACAGAATAATTATTTTTATTTTTTTATAAAAAAAATTTAACCATCTTTCTCTTGAGTTTGGTACTTGCTGAGAAACTGATTGAATCTAATTTATCCCATAAACGGACATGTACAGTAGGCCAGCCAAAGCCAATGCACTTCAACAGACTCACCTTTGTCACAATGTTTGGTGAAGAAAATTACCTTTTAATTTGTGGCAGAAACCCAGACCTAAATTCTTCTACTAATTGCTTTATTGATCACAATCCAAACCGAGTAATTGTCTTGTAGAAGGATTGCCATCCACTGTACAGACAATGGCCACAATACCAGAAGTCATGAAAACACAACTGGGCAGTCCTAACATAAATGGCTCTATAATTTACTGTTTCCTGCTTTCATTTATAACTTCCTTCATGGTGAAATCAATCTGTGTTTTAATTGTTATTTGAGCTTAAACTTGGAGACATTTGCCTTTAAAAAGAACTATATTATATATTATTTGCACCTTTCACAGTTTATTTTGGATACATTTAGGTTATCATTTTACTTTTCGCTTTAATAAGAAAAGTGCGTATGAGACTCCTAATACCCAAGTTATCTCACTGACCTGTCTATTAGAACATCTAGTAAATTATCTATCTATAAATCTATCTGAAAAAGTCACCATCTTTTTTCTGCACATACAATGCACTGTTTACTTTTCTTTGACCTGTCTATGTTAGGTGTCTAACAATAACTGCCCTTAGTGTAAACTGATAAAAGCAATGTACAATAACTAATTCTCTCATTCAGCCCGTACAACAGACATTGCAACAGGGAAGTGACCTTCAAGTCGGTGAGATAACTTTGAATTTTTCAAAAAGCCTCTCAATAATTCATGCCACTTTACACCAAGATTTTTACTTTTGTTCTGGTCTGTTGGTAATAGGTGTCTGAACATCTTGTATTATTCATTAGTGAGCGGCCCTACCCTTGCTCTAATGCTGCTCTGATGCAATTGAATGACAAATATCTTAATATGAGCTGGCCTTTCTCTGCAGGTGTACGCTCCATTACTTGTTTTTCCTTTGCATGCATTATACAGTATGTTGTACAGGCAGGCATGCATGTTTTATGTAAGCTGCCAGGGGAATATTGAGGAATTGTGTCGCAACAAAGCAGCACATATGTATTCATCTTGACAACAGCCGAGCCGTGCTGTCATACACTAACATTGCAGTTGCCACCTCTCCGCTTTCTTCTGCTGATTTTCATTTTAAGTTTACCTTCAGTTTGGGGAAAATGTATTTTCATTTTCGAGGAAATAGAAACACTTCACAGACACACACAATATATAAGATTTCTTTTTAAGCTGTCAGCATCTTTTGATGGTGTGCCACTGTTCCCTGTGCTGCCTTTATACATTGCACTTCAGATCTTGCGGTCGTCCAACAATGTGTCTGCTGATATTATGTTGATTTATTTCCTGTTTATGACACACTTGTCTCGCCCAATATATATGCCACCACAAAAACACACCTCAGTCACCACTTCAGACATCAACTCAATGCATTTAAGCATGACACATGTTCAACTATATATGACTAAATTCAAATCTAGCAGCAGAATAGAGACGAAAAGTAGATTGTGTGGCACAGTTGTTGGTACCAGACAGATGTGAATAACCATCACAAAGTAATACTGAGAATGACATGAAAGTAGTGAGTTGCAGTTCTTTGACTGAAAATTTCTTGCCAATGCAAAGAATAATAAGGATCGTTTAAAAAAAAAAAGTATACAGTCAACAGAGAAGCCCAAACTGACCACTTCAGAATAGGAAAAGCAGAATGGTTCCATTTATAGTGCCCATTGATATGCATCAGAAGCTATAGTCTGAATAACATGGTTGATGAAGGTAAAAAAAAAGTGATTTTCTGAAATAAAGTCAACTCTTCTTTCATGCCATTTCAAAAGCATCAAATATTCATCTTTTGTGACTAATGTACAGTATGTCATCCCACTCAGTTCTGAGGAAAATTATAACCAAAATCATTCATATTTGAATGTGGCCTATGCGGCCTCTATTTAAAGATATTTTCTCCTAATACATAATTTAACACCATTTGATAAACAGAAAGAGGCATAAACATGACCTTCACTGAATGGCACAGCTCAAAGCAAAGCTTTCTAAATGCTTCTGTCTGTCTTTTAAATCACAGAGCAAAAAGGTGTACAGTTTTACTTTACTTTCACTGCTGTCCTGGGCACAATTTACCCACACAAATTCAAATAAACTTTGTAAACTGTATGAAGACACAAACTGGGGCTGGGCGCTAGCTGCTCACCACAGAGGTTTAGAAGATGAAAGAAGAATATTTACTCCTCGTTTCAGGACGTTAAAAAATAATCTTTGTAAAAAGATTATCATACTATTCTGAATCTTTCTAACAAAATATATACAAAATCTTTCCTTCCCATTTGATAACATATGGCCCGTAGTTACCACAAAGCAAGCACTGATCAAAAGCATCAAAAGGGAAGAGGTTGTGAGCAAGTGGCTGAAAAATGTCCACACTTTGACTTGCTTAAGTTCTAAAATATCTCAATCATGTCAGTAGTCAGAGAAGTATGGGATGTTTAAGAAACAACAGGAAGCAGAGTTAAAGATGTCAATGTTCTCTTGGGATTGGGCTGAGTACATCAGAGGGACAAATCAGAAATCACAACAGCTGCGTATATCACACCCTCACAGACTCCCTGCTCTCCACAAAGCCACATTTATTGCAGTCCATGATTTTTACCAGAGCATTCACCAAGATGCACTTTATCTGAGCGTGTTAGAGGCACACCAGGTTTGCACAAGCCTTTTATTTCCAAACCAGGAGATCCTTGTCTCTATCCTCCTCAGCTGCAGTAGATTTAAGTAAATACCCCCCTCCTTCAGCCCCTCTGCCCCGGCTGAGCCTCGGGGTCCTCTAGCTTCTACTGTTTGACATAATCACCTTCATGTGCTCTATAGCTCCTGATGAGG
>JAVQKG010257905.1:0-25463 GCA_036025885.1 Hypseleotris bucephala
TATAATTAGGTTAAGCCTAAACAATGGTAATTAATAAATCTGTGTTCTGATAAGTGGCAGACAGAGGACTACTTCATTCAGATTAAATGTTTCAGTCATCACTGTCATTTTTACTGTGAATAAAAATAAATAAATAATATTTGCATTGAGTGGAGTCACAGCCTTGAAACGTCTTCTCCACTTTATCCACAGCTTATGACACTGAATATAACTGTATGTGGTTCAAATGTTGATGCAACACATCTTTGGCCGATGGTCTAATATTTAAGACTGCAAACTGAGGGAGTGAATGGTATTTCTTTTTCCGTCCCTTTCCTCTGTGTCTTTCGTACATGGCCTTCTTGCCGCAGCTGACAAAACTCAAACTGAGACTTAGTGCTGGGGGCAGCTCTTTGTATCAAAGTGTAGCTCCTCATCCTTCACAGGTCTGAAGCAATGGATGGATATGTTTTTAACAGGGGTCTGACTTCCAGGCACTTTAGTCATTCTGCACAAAACAACGGCGTAATCCTAAGCACTGAGGTGAAGATGAAAAGTCGACAGGGCCAAGAGCATGCTTGGTCCAGGGCTGCTGCTAGTATACCGCTGCCAGATCTACGAGACAATTCAACCCCCCAATCCTGTGTCCAGACAGCCCGTTTGAGCTTCAAAATAATGATCCGACCTGTTCGCCCACCGGCAAGGCAGCGTCTCCGGGAAGGACAGAGGGTGAGCTAGAGACTGAGATGGAGAACAAGTGATGGGAACTGTCACTAGCACTCAAAAAGTCGACTGTGTGTTTTGAGCTAAAACACCACACAAGTAGAGGTTAACAGGCTGCCTATAGGTTGTGTTCTTGTCGTGTCATTCTAAAGGCCTATAGTATTTGATTAAGATGGAGTCATGTTAGATTGTGATAGAAAGTTCCTCTCTGTCAGTGGAATTGACTACATGTCTCTAATATGTATTTTTCAAAAGCACCCAGGACAGTGCTCTATAATCTGGAGCCTGCCCATTGAATTCACACTTGCTTACAAAGAGAGCATCATGATTTTGAAAAAAATATTGAATTGAGATTTTTATGACACATGGCGATTGCGATTAGACTTGCTATATTGTATTTAAAGCCAAGATTCAGTCCATAGTTAAACTTCCACAAGAATCACATGCCTTTTAGAACTTTAGAATCAGCCTCCACCGCCATGTACCTATATCTCCACCGTCATGTACCAAAACAAACGGCAGCCATTTTGGCTAAAGAGCTAGCTTTATTTGTATGCTGTTGAGAGCAATTAAATTATGAGATTACAAGACAACTAATAATATTTGGAGGGGAAAAAAATTCTAGCTCAGGATTCACTCGCATCAGGAGATACTAGGTGCACGTATCATCTGCTCAGCGGGCGGTTTACCTCAACCATTGCCTTGCACATTTCACACTTCAGACCAACAGCAAACTCAATACATGGGGCTCCCTAGGATTGGAACCAGAAAGGTTTTATCTTGTCCGGGGTGGAAAAGTGGGGGGCAAGTGTGAAAAGGCTATAAATGAAAGGGTGTTTACACTAGAACCAAGCAAAGTGATATCTGTCAATCACAACTGAGCCAGAAGACAGAGCGTTAGGCCAGAAGATATACAGTAAAGTCGTCAGTTTTGTGGGCTTTTCTTTTTTGATATTTATACAGTATTACACTTACACCCTGCCCACTATCTAAGATAAATATAATCAACTTTTGAAACTCATCCCTGACAAGTGCTTAATACCTGCAAAAACAAAGCATTATTGATTTGAACCACAGTAGCCTGCCTAAACCCACGCTAATGCCGCTAACTCTCTCTGCTCCACAGCCATACCCTCAATACCACTGTATGACTGAGCAATGTTTACACTCTTGTGATTAATTGTACTTTGAATAATGAGATGAAGAAGGTTATTAATGGTGAATATTTTTGTTCCACTTGTGTAGGCTGAAATATTTAGTTATTTTTTATATTCTTTCACATTGATTTAGCAAAACACACAGTGCGGTGACTGCCAGCAGCACAGCCGTGTCTGCCCTGAGGCGACGGCAGGCTGATTGTGTTCGGATAAGGACATGCTCTATTCCGCTTCACAATATTTGCATTTTTTTCTTTCTTGCCTTCACGCAAATTGAAAGGTATGCAGATCAACACAGGCTTATATACCAATGACTCTGTTGCATTTATTCAAAGGTTGTGCCTTTTTGGACTGTCAAAATGTTACAGTGAAAGGAAAGCAATGTGCAAATAAAAAAAGAGCAATGGTTAGTTATTCAGGACATCATTTGCCAAATATGCAGCACTCTCATGTCATGTAGTGTTGTATAAGGTTTGGCAGTGGTTCATGTCTCAAGGGCCTGGAGAGTTCGCTGCTGGCTTTGAGTGACTCAGCCTTGACTGGTTTTATCATAAGAAAAAATGACATGAAGTTCAAAGGACATAAGAATTAAGGTGCAATGTTACCTCGCACATTGCACATCATTTCTTGTTGTTTTTGCTGACGGACCAATCAAAAGCCATATAAAAGCCGCAGTGGTGTGTGTTTTGTTGGCCGTGTCTCATATACACATATATACAAACTTGTGTGCAACCTGTGTGGCTTTTTAGCACCATGTCTTGTGTTTCTGATCAGTTTACTTTATATTGGTAAACTTTGCCCTTAAAATTGAATGCAATCAGTGAGAGACCATACTAATATTTTTGTATAGAATAGGAAAAGAGTTAGTCGCGGCTGGCCTGGCTAGTGCTATGTGGGTAGGATATGTTAAAAGTTGCAAGTATCGCCAACAAAACATGAGGAACGATAAAAGTCCACACATTTATAGTTCACCATATGTGTGGTTTAATGCATACAACTTACAGTATATAACGCTTTATAGTTGCATCATTTATTTACTCCCAGTTTGCCCTATGACCCCTCTGACCTGCACCAAACACATTCATTCATAGACAATGAGGGTTACGTGTCTTGCCCAGGGACACAACGACAATATGTGCTCCTGAAGGGATTTGAACCGCTATCCTCTGATTGCAGGGCGAACGCTTAACCACCGTGCCACTGCAATCCCCTTTATTATTTTCATTAAGGTTTATTATTATAGTTTAAGTATATTTACTGGATGTCTCAACACAAGTTAATTTGTAATATGTACTCTCACACTTACTCATTTTTGATTTATGCCTGAAGCGTCTGTTATTTCAAAGCTGATAAAAAAAGCCTCTGTTCAATACCTAGCATTAATACTTAACAGCTCCTGGCATAAAAAGTACAACAATATTTAACGTACTGCTTGGTGGTAATTTTGGTGCTGCCACCAACGTGTGTTTTAGATCATTTATTACTGGATGCAATGTTTCCACACTCCATCAACCATGTACATGAACTGAGGAGTGTGACAGATGTCATTACATGTAACTAATGTGAATGTTAACAATATGATAAAGATCGTGGTATATGCTGAAAAAGCAAAAAATGTATACAGCAGCTTTCTAGACACGTGGGCTTTACAGTTTGGACATTCACTCCAAAGTCTTACTAGTGATGATAAACTACCTTTGTAGCCCCAGGGCAGAGTAACAGAGACATGGCTGATGTAAGGTGCCTATTGCCTCTTTGACAACCACTCTATAATATAATATGTATACCACAACACCGCAAGCACAGTGAGACATCTTTATATTCAGTGTCTTGCCCAAGAACACAATAGCAGTAAGACCAGGTTTGAGTGAGGATCAAACCACCAACCTTCCAAATCTGAGCGTCTGCTGCTCCAAAGCAATGCCAGTATATTGGCCGTTTTCATTGGCAATGATGGGAGTTTTCTACCCAAATTACTACAGTACATATACGTGGCAAAATTAGTGAAAATTCACATGCCTCACCTGTATAGAAACTACTTTAAATAAACAGCTTCAGGCCTGGCACGGAGCATTAGTCTATGCTCCAGTTAACTAGCTCACTATTACAACATTAGTACTTAATGTTCTATATTTCATTGTGCCTACAGAAACTCTACACACTATAATATTACAGCTTCACACTTGTAGATGTCTTAATATACTCTTTTTATGTTTGTTGTGATGCTCAAACTGTGCTGGCCTGTGGAGTGAACAAATACTCACATTACAGTGTGTGGAGCTCTGTTATGTTGTGCTCATACCTTGAAGTCCTCTGGTAGGAGCAGTTTACTGGTCCTGAGGAAACTGAGAATGTAGCGGAAGATCTCGCCGTCTCGATCTATGAAGTAGTGCTGTTTCAAGCTGTCCAACACGATGGGCTCTGTGCCGTTGAACAGGCGACTGATTCTGGAAATTGAAACACAAAAACGCACAAACACACACACAGACAAACACAATGAGTAACTCCCTTCAAAATGCATGAAACAATTACCCTCCATTTATTTTTCAATTTTATTAGCGCTGCGGCTTGAAATGCATTAACATCCCAGGTTGAAACAAGGGGCTTAAGGCATAGTTGCTTCCATTTCAGACTTGTTTGAAGTGTCCCTTTTGCAAAGATTATAACACAACACACACAGTACGCCTGCTGCCTGTACTTACAAAAAATTAATAGCATCAATGTAGCATTACAGCTCTATTATTGCATCTGTCAGGGGGAGTGTAACGGGGAAAGAGCTGGAGAAGGACAACACTATACCATGGGAAACAAAACTTAGACTGAATATATCGTAAATAATGAATGTGGGGGTTTTAAGGTAAATACATTTAGGATTTTTCAGAATTTTTGGACAACTTATATGGATATTTGAACTGGCAATCTTATTAGGTAACACAAATTGGTCAGTATCACATTTCAGACCAATATTCTAAATCATAAATTGTTCTTAACGAAATTAACACATAAAAATACCCATAAAATGACCGTGTATAATTTAATAAATGATGTTTTGACTTCACTGTAATTAGTTGATGATGTTTTAAAAAGATCAAATTCTGTGCTCAACAGAAGTTAATGTGTTTTGAGGATAAGAATCCACTGAAAATTAAGTTATCTTTAAACTTTTAAATTCTGAGGCATTTTGTTTTTGTGAATCTGTAAATCAAATGTTTAAAATCTAAGAAAGACAAACAACTTAAGAGCAGTCATTTGCTTTCATCTCACGTTTAGCTCCAAACAGTCCTCCAGCCCACAGAACTGTCTTGGTGTGATGTAAATAAGCCGTAGTAGTGATTTACACAAGAAATCTGTGAAACCTCTTTAACTGTTTCCATCGTCTTTTGAGAAACTGCTCTTGGCGGGAAGCTGTGTTACTGCTATTATCATCATTTTGATAAAATCAGGTCTTTAATCACAGCAACTGCTTCTACTTTAGCAACTGACAGGGCTGTGTGTGACAAAGAGAATTATAAAACCTATTTGTACTCTCCGTGTAAGAGGGATGTTAGGTTGACTTGAATTGATTTTTTTAGGGAGCACAACACTACAGTTATCCTATTCTAACTTATTATTAAACCAGTGCAAAGTGATGTGCAATGACAATGTTAAAAATTGCAATATGGCTGCTAATATTTGAGTATGCTTTTTTTTTACATAACAACTAGACATAAATAGAAGTCTATAAGGCTAAACTATGTCCAACCTTTTTCATTATTTTTACTTGGTGACACAATTGTTTAGGTGCAAACTTACGCTGAACGGACGAACCAGAACATTACTACAATGTATGTAGTTTCTTGATTTAAAAATGAGTTGTTTTTTTTGCAATACTGTGATAATGATAACCATTCAATATATAGTGGACTCTTAATCAAAGTACAGCAGTTTATCATTTTAAACTATTAAGACTGAAATCTACAAGTCCAGTTCTTGTGTTGCTTTAAGTGGACTGTAAAATAAACCACATTTTCTCTGTCTTCCTTTCACTTTCTGTCTTTCTTTGCGTCTCCATCTTTCTTCTTCTACTCTCTGGAAATCGATGCAAAATGCTTTATAAAAAACCAATACTCATCTCCCTGTTTGGCCTGAGGTGTTCCTTTCTCATATGGTCTTGCAATTCTTCCAGCTAGAATTTCACCATACCCCTGCAGGCTACCTCTGTTTTTCATCTCCACTTTTTTAAAAAGCAATTAAAATGCTGCCTGTTTTTCTTTTTCATTCACTCTCTCTCTTCTCCCACTCCCTGTTTGCTCTTTTAGTGTTGGTCTACTCAATTTTGCTTTCCTCTTAAATCCCGGGTGCATGAGAAGAGGTAGTTTTCAAACAGGTAAGAACTGTGGACATGTACCCTTATGGCCAGTTTATTAGGTAAACCTATATGTTTTCTTGTGAATTCAAAATGCAAACCATATTGCTTCAAGCCAGTGGATTTATGTTATTTATTATGGACATATGTTAAGACTAGAAGTTCAAACAAAGCATCAGAATGGAAAGGAAATGGGAGGAAAGTCATTCAAGTGAGATATGGTGATAAAATATCAAATCGAAGTTATGATGATCTGAAAATCTCGTTGAATTGTGATACAGGGCTTTCATTTATGCTCCGCTCTTTACCATATACAAAAAAACCTACAAAGAATGGCTTAAGAAAGAAATATTATCCAGTGATGGGCAGTTCGCAAAAAGGCCATGTTGTGCCACTTTAGATTTGAAAGTGTTTTGAGAAAATAGAAAGATAACAAAGCTTTGATAACCCCTCATCACATCAAGGTCTGCTGTCTTTAGTCTAGCAGGAGAAGACTAAATCAGTAGTTAATGCATGTGAATAGGGAAAGTTTATTAAGCTACAAAATAAGTGAAACGAGGGAAGAGGTGGTGGGTGTAGGAGGTTATCAAGGACAGAAACAACTCAGATCTCAGTAACAGGAGAAGCAGGGCATGTAAGTGGGCACTGGAGCTGGCAGGATGCTTACTGTAGCAGCCAGCGGGCAAGAGCTGGAGGAGGTGGGAGTACCCAGGTATCACCAACTCCACTTAAAAAACAAGCTACAATCTAGAAACTATACTGGACATTTAATGATGGGACCAAAAGTACTGAAACCGGCTGCTATAGGAGGCTTTAAGTGTGTCCTGCCTCACATCAAGGACTGGACGGGGATTAAACTGGATTACTGCTGTCACTTCTTCAGAATATACAATCGTGCCCTTTTCAAACACAAAGGGTTCTGAGGGGGAAAATCGAATAGCGATTTTTTTAAAGCAATATTGCGATTAAATTTGCAATAATTTTCACACTTTTATTCCAGCTAAAAAGGTGTTGAAAATAGAGCTGCATAATTCTGAAATATACATCTACTGATTGTGGTTCGATTTGCAATTTGTCATTCAGTTCACAGTACTAAATCTGAAAGAAGACTTCCACAAGAATTACATGCCTTTCAGAACATATTTGTTGTGGTTAAACCTCCAAGGTAAGCAGTTTTTACATATATTTTGATTTGTGCAAAGATATTATTAATATTTTGCCCAAACAATTCCAACCTTTGTGATTTACCTATTAACCATTAAAATTATGATTTCAATTTGATGTCAATTTATTGTGCCGCCCTAGTTTGAATACCTACTTAATATAATATAACAGAACTGATCAAATCTAAACAAATCGCCCACTCAAAACAATATGACAAGACAGAGCTGTAACTTTGTAATTCCCAAATGTGCAATTGGTTTAGAAAAATTTGCTCCAGACTAAATCATGTTAATTCTAAACTAGGTTAAAAAGAACTATAGTGGGAAAGAACCAGGTCTAGTCTGATTATTTGGGGCATGCAACTATTTTTGTTCCTGAGATATTAACTGATTTGCAGCAGATAGTGAACTTGTGAATTAACAGGTTATTGTTGCAAATACGGGAAGAGCCACATCATTATAATTTCAGATTGTCTTCCACTCTGTCCAGTCAGATTACACATTAAAACCAACCATCATACTTACGGCTATATTTAGTTTTCTGTGCCCAGATGTAATGTATAGTTTTCAATCCTTATGAAAGTGGGCATAAACCATTACAAAGACACAAGATAGAGTATGTTATCCATAGGCTGAGATAAATGTCTTTCAGAATAGTCTCTTGTACATTTGGCCTAATTTTCCCATAGCTCCACTTCAGCGACTGGGAGACTGGCATCAAAGTTTCATGACCCCTGTCCCTTAATTTGGCCCATATGAAGAAGATGAACTGCCACACATTTGTTACTAGACTAACTTTCTCTTGGCATGCTGCATTATTTAGAGCCAATCTATTAAAAGCAATCATCAACTTGAATCTCTTTAAGCCTGTTTTTTTCAACTTATCTTTCTCCTCGTGCTGCGGAGAACCTCAACTAGACAGTGTTTTAACTAGGAGGAGACGACATTGTTATTATTATGGCTTGACATTAACTTTTTGCCAAAGTGGCAAGGATTTTTTTTCAAGATTTAATATTTTTACTAGCCACAGGGTTTATGTATATTCTCGAGTAGTATATGAATAGTAGCAAATATGGTTTAAAACATTTTACAGTATGTGTGCAGGAAAATCGAACAGAACAATTTAGCAAGTGATAGTAAATGTGTTTGCTAGCCATAAGTAAAAATCTACCTGCATTTGGCTGATTGGCTTGTTCAAATGTCAAGCCATGATTATTACTGATATGATTTAAAATGTATATATATATCTAATTACTATAACTCGTTTTAGTTTTAAATAGTATCAGAGCGTCCTTTTTTATGCCAACTTGACTGGACAGAGCCATATGCGGCGTATATGTGCTATCTATGCCTGTGTGCCAGTGTAATTGTTTTGCTTTCTGCTGTCAGCCATTATCCTAATTCACACAAAAGAGCCCCTCCTTCCACTGGCTCCAGCGGAAAGTGAAGCCCCCAGGCCAAATGTACACTGAGGAGGCTAGGAGAGAGAGAAACAGCCAGTGAAAAAAAGACATGGAGAGTGGGAGAGGACGCAGAGGAGAACAGGGCTAAACAAGGAACTAATGCTGGTATTTAGACTATATGTGCTTGGACATCCCTGTACCTATTTATACTTGGTAAGAGTAAACTAAATAAACTAACATGGGCCAATATATCAAATATCAATATACATATTTCTAATTTTCTGTAACCAATAAGAATTTTTTATCCTGGAAATTGTTGTTGATCTCTCTGCCCCACATCATAACATGCACTAATGCTACCCTGAAATTAAGACAACATATTTTCAAACATGGCTGCACAATAAATTGTAAAATTTTCATTTTTGCAATATTGGCAGATATTACCCCCATATTATCCAAAAGCTGTTTTGTGGCTAAGAATTATTTTTCCAAAGAAGGTCTAATTTAGTTATGATTCAATCCATTCTTAGGTCTAAGTTTGCTTTTGGTTTGCTCCTGGTTTAGTCTTTAGGTTTTGCTGCACGTTAAATATTTTACTAGTGGCGATATTATATAAATGTAGTATCACAATTTGATTAGGCCAAGGTCACAATTTCAACTTCATCATGATTTTAGTTCACTATTTTGTTTGACACAGAAGACTACTGCGATCACTGCCTTCATAAAACTTTTTTGTACATCCAATCCAATGCTCTTCGTAATACTTAATACAATTTGTTTTATTATGAACACTGGCATTGTTACAGTAAAAATTACAGATTAGCAGATCGTCATAACTTAATATCACGATTCCATCTTTTATCGCCTTTCACCCACCAGTAAGAAATACATAGATGGAGGCAGGAAAAGGCATCTTAATAAATAAAACAATGAAAAAGCCGTGTTTGGGATGAGCCCTTTTCTTCTCGTGACATCTCTGAGTGAGGAATAAAGGCAGAGTTAGGAGGGATTTCCTGTCAGCGGACTCTGTGAATATATCAAGACTTTATTACCAGGGGATTATCTGGATTGTTTCCTGTAGCCAATTTGGCAGAATTTCTAACAACCTGGTGTATGTTTACCTTGGCCCACATGGGAACCTGTCAGCTGATGCACAATTGGAGGCGGGATAAAGTGATGACTGACAGCCTGTATACAATAGGGACTGTACAGGGGGGCTAATCGGTATAAACTATTTGTATTAGAGGAATAATTACTAAGAAACAAACCTTACCTTGTTGATTAGTATTACCCCTTTTAGAAGTCAAATCACAATAAACAGAGGGGGTGGACAATCCAGACTTCTGACACAATCTGAATCATCATGAATAAATAGTCTGTTTTCTTGCCAAAAGCATCAAAGAATAATTTTAAAATGACAGTGCGCTCTTCAGATGCAATAAAAAACTAAACTTCAATCTACTATAGCCTTATAAAATACATAAATGGTGTACGTTCAAACTTCAAGAAACACCTGCCATAATGTCTCTTTAATTTCTCTATATGCACCATACGACCAGAGCAAAAAAGCAGAAGCCACACAGTAATCTGCACAGTGCTACATAGCAAGTATTAAAATAAGTATGCACGATTCACATTGGTTAGATTGACAATAGTATTGTAGATAAAATGTTCCTTTGAGGTTCTTTGTATTTATTAGACTATAAAACAATTATTGCTGAAACAAAATCAGCATTAGAAAGTACTTTATTACCTTGTTGCAAGGATGGACCCAAAGAGATAAAACTCATCAAAATATCTTACACTTGAACAGGTAGCCTAGGTTTCTGAATTCAGTGACATTCAACAAAGTGATATAAAGGCCTATTAACAGCATGTACAAAATAGGTAATTTTTATTTTTAATAAAGTAGTTTGTATTTCAAGTTATTGTTTTATAAACGCCAAAATTTTATTAAATTAATCTTTATTGCTTTTATTCTTAGGAAAGTCTCTGAGTGTCTCAAAATCAAAGTTAAAGGTTAAGTGTAAAATGACAAAGTTGTTAAGTTACCTTGAGTCGGGGTACTTGGTAAGGGTCGCCAGGCTGCTGGTGTACATGTGTCCCCCCACGTCAATGTGGACCGGTGCGTTCGCCTTGGTGAGCTGCGCCGGCAGAGGGATGCCCTGAGCGGCCAGAGGAGAGACCGGGGACCGGGTCAGCGACAGCCGAGACATGCTTCTTCCCTCCTGAAAGCAAGTGTACAGAAAAGCCATAGGAACCAACGAAGAAGGGAAAAAAACACCACACTGGTGATCCTACACGGGGGAGCACCAAGTATCTTTTCTGGATACTATCATATCACTCCCATGTCTGTCTGGTCGCATGTTTAGCCCGGAAATTATTGCCACCGCTCTAATTAAGTATGTTTGCATCTTTTCTTGCAGCACCGCAGGCGAGGATCGGAGAATGCTTATTAGTGGAGCGGGGCGAGGGAGAGATAGACAGGCAGATATGTAGAGAGAGAGAGGGAGTGGGAGGGAGGAATGCTAGGTGCCAGCCTCCAGGGGAATAAAACAAACCGCTGCTGCAATAGCCTATTCTAATTAAAGGTCGCCTTATGTGTTAGACGTGATGTGCCCAGACACAGCAAGCACCAATCTGAAGCGACAAAACACGAGTGTGAGGAGGGAACGACCGAGGGGGCAACTTTAAATGCTTTTTACAGAAACTTGTCATATGACAGCTTGAGAAGTAGAATAGATACAACTTTGAAACGCACGCCAATGACAGGCTATAGAAGAAACCCACAACGCAGCACCAGTTATAGAATTGTCTTCTAAATGACAAATAAAGTGTGTGCCCAAACTATTCCTAAAACAGAGACCAAGCGCAGGTGTCAGAGTTACGCACAGTTAGGTCAACACAAAGCTCAAAAGTCAAGATTACCTTTATGAGCAGGTAACGTCCAGGCAACATCACTTGAAAGCCATATATCCAGTTGAAGGTAAAAACATGTTTTCTGGGCTATTCTAATAAATTCTGCGACTGTTCCAGACAAAGCGATCCATTTGCTAAGAAATTGGGCCATCTGCTGTAACTCAAGGCCAGTTCTTCCCCGGGGCCGCTTAAACTGGAGGGGCCTTTGGGGGAAAAGTGCGGCTATACCGTTCCACCAGGGTCAAGTCTGTCCCTGTAGGTTGGATTAATGCGATTAAAAAACAACCATATTAAGCTTTGTTGAGAGGAAGGCGCAAAAGACTAAAAAGAGACTAGACAAGTTTGGGGCACCACGTATAATTCCAGAAATATTTTATTCTCTGACTTCCGCTACAACATCTTCCCTATACGCACTGACAGACAGAGACTCGATGACAAATTCCTTCACAAAACCAGAGTGGCTGTAAAGGCATTATAACTTTCTCATGGGAGCCGCTATTCTCTCTGCTGACCTTGTTCATTTAAGCTCGGTATCCGATTCCCTCATAGAACATCCATCAAACAGAGTGAGTTTCTATCCCGTATGGAAAGCTGTCTCAAAACGAGCACAAAAAAATATCCACGAGAAACAATCACTGAGCAACTAAAGCAAAAGACCCGCGCTCATCAGTGCATTGCCTAATTCTACCAAATACACAATATGGCGTCTTATTCTTGATGTGAATTAAAAGCTAAAGCTCGACAATTGTAATTCATCATCGGGTTGACAAAATCCACACGCGTAAAAGTGCCAGAGCGAGGGATGGAAAAACAGGCAGATCGAGTCACAGGCTGCTCACAACAATGCCTATGGAGAATATATCAAGACAACATTGTGCAAAATCAATTTCAGTCCTACCGTTTCAAACATTGTAGAGAGTGCCAAATCCGTACCGGCGGTCAGCCTCAGTCGATGTTTGCGCAACGTAAAATAGTCTCGTATTGTTTCCAAATGCACGAGACTTTGTTTGAACTAGCTCCAGAATGAAAGCTATACTACCGCCCGGAAAACCTCTGTCACGGACTTAAGTGTGCGACCGGGGTGGACTGTCTGCAAAGAGTCGCTGTGGCTTTAAATGGTTCAATTGCACGGCTGCCTCGACCTGTCCTCAACAAGCCTCTTTGTACCAAAGCGCACAGGAAGCGTCCTTACCTTGTACATAGATGAGACGATCTCCTTCCCCTTTTTACGCTCTTATTTGGATACGCGTAAAAATTATGCACTCCTGTTGGATTCCGGCTCAGTATTTCTGCAGCTTATGTGCCTTTTTGCCTAAATGAAACTGCCCCTTCAGTTTGTTATGAGAAGAAGAAAGCCAATAATCCCGTCTCCAAATAACAGAGCAGAGCTAAAAAAGACGATTCTTGCTCCGGGCTGCCCAGGCGCCTCTGGGCCAGGGATTAGGCTACAATTAGCTCAACTCCACTCTATCGCCCAGGCAATTTTTTCTCAAGGAACACAACGTGATACCCCCCTACTCCCTGCTCACGTTTACGAACTTATATCGTGTTTTTTTCTGCTAAAAGTAACTCGTTGCCCTCAAGTTGTGACTCAGGGGGGGTGTCCTAACAGGCAACTGCCAGTCTCTCAGTTGGAACAGCAATAACACTTTTGAATCATTGTCATTTGGTCTGATGTAATAAGTCCCCAGGCAGTTCCAGCTAAGAGGCATTTATTTCCACATCCAGCTCCCGTCTCAATGCAAAGTTTACTGCTGCTATAGTCCCGCACTCTGAAAACGTGTGAGCAGTATAACTTGTTGATGAAGTAGAAAAATATGTTGCAAATTAAGTGATATATCCTTGAACCAGTTTGTTTGACGCGGTGCTTTTCCGTCTTGTGTGCCCGCCGTGCTTCTCCCGCTCTGCGCTCTCCTCTTTTCCCTTAATGTCTGGAGTTGTAATGCTAAATTTCCTGCAGGCCATTAAAATCAAATGACGTCTGTGGACATGCATGCGCGCTGCCGCAGAAAGCGCCCTCACAACCTGCCTGCAGCCAAATGCGCCATTTCAATTATAGCGCGGGGCTTTAGATGGAGATATATTTCCCCATGAATATCCTCACTCACACAGTCAAACCAGAGGCAGCTCACACTCTTTGGGGTAAAATGCGGATTCAGAAGGATTATTGTTGCCTTTCTTTTTCCAAATATGAGACGCAATGTGAATGTCGAAGTGCATTGGTGTATTCAAGCAGGTGCTCTAACAAGCAAATGTATCATTTATTTATTTGTGCGTTTGTTTATTTGAGCGTAAATAACTGTGAATAATTGATACAGCATTGAACCCAGTGATGACTGTTCTGTAGCAGTCCAACAGAGGTGCGGGTTGCGTTGATTTCTTGATATTTGGCGCCAACCAGTGTAGGAACGTATTATTGGTCCACGTAAAAGACACTGAATTAATGTTCTTCACATTGGTTCCATAAATATGACATAAATGGTTCCGCAATGTGACCATTTTTTCTTCTCTTTCTCCACTCTTTCCCCCCTATTTTACACACGTTTTACGCACAGCGTAATGTTTCTTACATAGACCTATGGGCTACCATTATTTTTTTCTTTTAACACATCTGACAATCAAATATAATATCAAGTTAAAGCGTTCGTTTGGTGCATCTGACAGAACTGGTGTGAGTGTGAAAAGGCGTCTCCTTGAAGCAGGCCAAGTCTGCGTAATTAGACAGACCTCAGAAGCTCCCATCATCCCCCGCGGCGCAGATTTGTTGTTTCCAGCCAGGGGTTCAGACCTGAGGGGAAACTGTTTTTTTTCTCATTAAAGGAAACAAGCCCGGAGTTACTTCAATTACATGAAGTATGCAGGCATGTTGTAAATTTAAAGATTTAAATAGTTTACAAAGTGGCCCGGGGCTCTATCAGTTAATTTCCTTAATTTATGGATTTTAGTAGTGTGTCTATGTGAAAGGGGAAGAAGTAGGTCATCTGGAGAATTTGTATTCAATCAGTGGAGATGCAATAAACAGATCTAAACATTTGTCTAAATGCCTACCATCAGCGCCAGCAGGTCACAGGGCCACTGGTGTGTGCAATCTGTAAGTCTGGGTTAACTAATTTAGTTTGTCATTTGTAAAGGTAGCCTATAAAAAGCAAGAATTAAGTATTTTTTTCAGCCTGACAATACAATATTCTTTATTTCTGAAAATGGAGTTGAACTTTATAAGACTTTTTAAAGAACTGATACAATGACAATGGCCCCAAATGTTAAAAAGAAACATAGTACCATCTTCTGGTTGATTGCAAAATCACCCAGAACTAAGGGATCTTTTCTGCTATCATTTCAGGATACAAATATCTTTTCAGTCATTTTTTAATATAGAAAACATTCATTAATTTCTTTCGAGAGATGTGAGTGACTGTAAACTATTTGATTTCTAACAACTATTGGCACATTTATCCACTATAGGGACAGTTGAGAGGGACCAGTGCTCCATTTATGTTCATGTGTTGGTATGAGACTGAAGCCAGAGAGAACACACAGTAAAACAGGGAAGATATGCAGAGACTTTCACTGTGCTAACTCAATGGTCACTAACTGATGCAACAAAGAGCCAGAAGTGGGTGCAATACAGTCACACGCTTATTCTAAATGTGAGCTTTGTAAAAAAAAAAACATCTTTCAAGCAATTCACATCAGATTGCATTTTCCCCTCTGGTGTGATGTGGAGAAAGTTTTGAAAAGAACACTGCGAACTCTCAGTAATCTACATGCCTGGTGGAGCCGGTGGCTGTCAGTCGCTGGGTTCTTGGAGCCATTTGACATTCTGCTTGATGTTAGTGCTCGAGTGAGTGAGGTGGCACCGTGACACTTATTGTTCATTATTTTGGAGAGAAGAATAGAGTGATGCTGCCTCAGAGGGGAAAGAAAAGAAAGGCCTTGTCGCTATATTAATAGAATCTGTATATTGCACACAAACACCTAAAAATCAGCACAGCCCAAATGTACCCTTAAGTGTTTAATGCCAGCAATTGGATTCAACAAATGTGAGTTCTGTTGAGTTCAGTGTACAATAAAAACACAGATAGGTGTACAGTGATGCTAAATTGGGTGAACTGCATTTGCTCATTGGTATATGTGCTGATTGTGTAAACTTGCGTGTGTATAATAATAACAAACATGAGGAAAAATGAATGAATTGATATCTAAATAAATGCTAATTCCAAATAGTGTACAGTTATCCTGTCCCATCAGCACTGGGGAAGAGATGTGATATGCCCAGGTGGATCCATGGCAGAGCTAACACCGAAGGGCAACTATTCATATTCACATTTAATCAATTATTTAGATTTAGACAGTACACATATACAGTACATGCTTGTCTTTAGATGCTGGAATGAACCAAGAATACTGGTTCAAAGAGAACACATAGCTTCTAAACACCATTGTCTTGTGTTTCTTTGCTTCAGCTCCAACCATTTTTCCACACATCCATCTCAGTGTAAATAAATGCTTGAACAGAGGAAAACAATCATATGCTTTTGTTGTTGCTGCTGCTATTTGGTTAGTAGTAACAACATGAAACAGTGTGATGCCTTGGAATCACATCTGGTATGCATGATGTAGCAGTCCCTCGGCTGAATGTGCCCTGGGGCAGACTCTCCCTGGCATAGCAGAGCACCCACAGCCCTCTCATTACAATGCATGTGTCACTGTGGCATCAAGCAGCACCCTTGACTTATGTTTTATATTTACCATCATCCATCAGTGTCATCAGACCAGGGCATGGCACAGGGATCTGCATTTGAACAGTTTGAAGAGGATTGCAAAGCTGATCCCTCTGTTTGTAACTCCTGGTACATAGAGCATCCTTCAGGGCCCTTGTCTGTCTGGAGTCACATGTTGTTGGGACTAGTAATAGGCCTATGCTGAAACTTGAGTCTTTGTCCTTTTGTTGTACACTGTGCACCCTAACAGCGCCGAGAAGGGACGCGTTTTGATGTGTCTTCTGAAGGAGCTTTGCAGCTTTGTCAACACCCAGGCCTCAGCGCTGACACTATTGGAGTGAGCCTTAGGGGCGACAGAGAGGGGAGGGCGGGTCATCACAGCCTGGTTTAAAGAGACATGCAGACAGACAGGCAGACAGACAGAGGGAGCGACAGGGGGAAGGGTGCCCGCTCAAGTGGCCATGGCCCAGGGCGAGAGGAGCTTTGTGCAGCACACTGCCTGATGGCAACCAAAGCTGCTGGCTGATGACATTTTTGGTCACAACATGCAATACCACCAACTTTATTTAGAGGAATTATACTTTTTATGGTCTCAGTGTTTTGCTTTGCTCACAAAGAATGAGTTCTGCATGTCTTTTTGTGCTATTACACAACAAAGCACACTTATTATTATAGTCTTTAAAACATTGCAACATGGAGAATATCTCTGTAGTGATGACCTTTGGCTGTGGCCATCACTGACCAGCCGCTGATTTTGTGTGCCTCTGTAGAAAGAGCTGTGTGGTTCGGCTTGGTGCAGCTGCCTGGTGCCAGGCCACAGCCCTGCAGAGCCTACAGGCACAACAAGATAACTCCTGTCTGATTAGCTCCTAAGGAGGACATTGTTCCAAAAGCAATTCACTAGACTCCAGTATTAATTTAGTCCCCAGAGAGAGTCATCCATCCTGGGCACGAGGGGCTGTGCTCTTGGCCAAGCCCATGGCCTGCTAATAGCACAGCACCTCCTGGCCTGTCACAATAAGTGATAGTCTCAGTAAGTTTGTGCCTGTGTGTGTTTCTCCTCCTCCTCTGAGATCTGTGGCTCTCTGTCAGCTCCAGTTCAGGGCAGGTGTCCTCTCTGTCACTGACATTACTCATGCTGCTGACAAAGGGAGACAAAGTTCTGTACGGCAGGGCGCGGGTGATTCATGAAACTCTCTCCTTGATAGAGCAGGAAAAGGGTGCCTTTTTGGTGTTTGTCAGGTTTTTACCAGGGCCACAAAAACAATACTAAATGCCTTGACATCACTGAAGATGTGGTAGTTCTAAAGCTGTGGGGAGGTTTACCTTCATTGGTTAAAATTATGTTGTTTAACTTCACTCCACTTTGTAGTTTATCAGCATTTTATCTATAAACACACTTTGTTGGTTTTGAAGAAGAAGAAAAAACTACAATGTGTTTTAAACACCCTTATGCTAGTGCACGTGTAATGACAAATCTGCATGATGGGATAAGACCACAAATATACACAGTAAATATATTTTTGCTGGATTTAGTTTATACATACAACCTTTTTAATAAAAATATATAGTTTTTCTATGCTTACTATTTTTTCTGTGCTTACTCAATGCATCATTTGTGGAAGGCTCTTGCTATTGCTTTATTGTAAATGTTCTGTATGTATTGTCATAGTGACTGAATGAATCAAACATTGCATCTTTGAGCCGTCTCGTTCCCCCCACAACTTCCCTTTCAAAGTTTAAGTTAAGCTGCTGTATAATTCATATCAATGCAGCTTAATTACAAGTCCCATTACAACAGGTTTGAGTAGCAAACTATATTGCAGGCAGTAAATGTATATAATGCATATATTGAGAAATGTATTGTTCTTCAAATTATTATGGCAGTGGTGTGTTACAATCAAGGTGCTATGCTGCCATCATGTGGTCTTGTGCTGTACTGATTTCATGGTGTCAATTTAACGGTTTTTCAACAAGTAGTTAAAAATGTAAACAAATTATAGTTGACAATCTCTTATGCTATGCTGGACCAAAGGCACAGAGGTAGGTAGAGTTTACACTCCTCCTGACATACTAAAGCCAGATTCTCTTTTATAATAATGGACAAAGGAATTGATGAATTAAAATAACATTTTACAAATAATAAATTCAGTCATATTCACTTCTCAATCAAAGAGCCAAAACATCATATTCACAGAAAAATATCACAGGCGCTACTCTTCAACACAGGCAGAGTAGTCCACACTTCAGTGGATTTTGGCCCATTCAGCAGCAAACATTCAAAAACAACATGTTTAATATAATTACAATGTAAGTAATATTTTTATTTTCACCAGCATGAGTTTGAGAGAGTCAGTGTAGTAAGCCCAAGTGTCCAAGAGAAATGTGAAGATGTCTGGGGTTGCGTTGTCATGGCTGCCTTATTGAGCAATAACCGTTGACCATTGCAGTAACGACTATAGCTTGACAAATGCAATATCTAATGATCTATACTAAGAAAAAGCTAACTTATACATGAAACATCTTTAAAAAGAGCCCACCACTCCAGAATTATTTATGTTTTCCACTTTTTGTTTAACCTATAGCTTTTAAGTTGCAAAGCAAAATCAACAAGAAACAGCAACAAAAACTTTGAGAAACAACAATAATGATCACAAATCTGAGCTTTTATAAAGTGCTTCACAGAAAAACAAAACAAAGAACAACACAGTATTGGTATTCCACTAACTAAAACAAAGACCAAAATGATAGTAGAATATTAACCAATACATGTAGGCAGATATAAGGAGAGATCTGCAGGAGACTAAGAGAAACTGTAAGGTCAATCGCGAGAACTCTCAGGCTTTGGTTTTGACCCTGGTTTAGACTTGGATTGTTCTTTAGGTTTTGACTCACCAGAGTCAAGCTCATTAGAGTCTGGCTCATCAGACTCAGGCTTAGAGCAGTTCTGGAAGAAGTTTTTGGGTGAAATCTTCTTACAGTCCTCAGCAGCGTTCAAATACACCCTGAGAAATATGGAAATACATTCAGTCTCTTAGCCACTAATGCACCAAATACGTTTTCTATTTCTAAAGATAAATACATTAGATTTCACACTAAACATTTTTCTGAATTCCAATTAAACTTTGTATCCGCCACAGTTTGAAACATCCACAAAATATTGCCATGATCAGAATGGATTTACAACTCATTTTCAAATAAAAGCTATTGTGTACAATGTATGAATACTGTATATTTTGTTGGATGGAACTTACTTCTCCCAGTTCTTCCCCAAGCAGGTAGCATCGACTGTAACACTGGTACCATTGGTCACAGCTTGGAAAAAAACATACTAAATGTGTCATAAAAATGACTTTTTTTTATACACTGTATAAATCAGTCCCTTACCAACACAGTCTTTGAGATAAGCCCCAGCATCACCAAGTGTGTTGGCTGTAGAGGAGGAAGTGTTGGAAGGAGATGGTGCAGAAGTGGAGTTTGAGCCTGTTGTGTTTGGAGCCATTGTTGGGTTCATTGAAGATGCACTGGCAAACTTCTCCACCTCACAGATGACTGCAGAAATAATAAAAAGTGGAATAATATTTAACCATCCCAAACTAAATTATTAATGTTATTGATGTTAAACATTTTCATAGGACAAAAGCTATTGCCCTACATCTAACACAGAATTTGTACAACTCCTTCTTGACTTGATGCTAACTTTGATTTGTAAATTAGTATTATATTCAAAATAACAAATCTGTATACATAGCATGGTCTCACACCTCTTGCCAGTTTATCATCCTTTTGGTTTTTTGATGACAGCACAGACTTGAGCTGGTCTCTGAGCTCACAGTGGCGACCTTCAATGTTGACACAAAGAGCTGGCACCAACACGGCCAAAACCAACACCAAAACTGGGCTGAGATACATCTTTAACTGTGAGACAAACCATAAATAAAACAAAAGGTATAGCATTTTCTCAACTCATTCTTCTTGAATCATTAGTTAAATGTATTGATAAAAAAATTGGTTCACCATTATGGTTAGACACTATAGGTAGACTTTTATTATTATTATTATTATTATTATTATTATTATTATTATAAATTGTATATTATTAACATTTAATCAACCTGTATCATAGGCTTCTATGGGCAATTCTAATCAAAATGCCTTTTTGTCACACTTTCACCCAAAGATTTCTCCTTAAAGTAGCATCAACATGGACCAAATTTTCATCCAAAACAATATATAGGTTTTTTTTATATTTATACCAGCATTCTGCAGTGAAAGTTTTAAATTGACATCTCTAAATTAGATTCTTAAACCATACTTAAAATAAAATAGTGTAAAGGGAAATGAATGAGATAAAATAGTGTAAAGGGAAATGAATGAGATAAAATAGTGTAAAGGGAACCAGTTCTTGCAGATTGTTGGTTGCAGTTTCTTCTTGTTCTTGTTGTTTGAAGTTGAGTCTGCTCCTACAGCTGTGTCTGCTCAGTATTTATACAGAACTCCACCGAAACCTGCCTTTGTCTAAATCTAAATCTAGACTCTCACCTTCATCCAAAATGATGACATGGCCTGACTCTGCGTTTCTTAAAGCATCACGTCATTACTAAGCACAACTAAAAATAAACAATTCATTGAAATCAGGATAATCTACTGTGACTGCAATAGAATATTATTAGTTAAAATTATGTTTATGCAAATGCAACAAATAAAACAACAATGTGAATTTCTAAGGTTGCAAGGTAATTTTTACATTTAGGTTTGATATACAGAGCGGACAAGTGGTGCTCTAATACCATGTTGTTCTGCAATTGTGAAATGAAGCTTTATACTATTTTCATCTCTGTTATATATTCATATTTGTGTGCTAATGTTTATATTTATACTGCCTGTTTCTGGTTACTGACTGGCTAGTCCGACAGGGGATTTTAGGTTACTCTGTAAAGTTCAGATGAGACCACTTGCCATAACTATTTAGCATTTGTATTAAATGTACATTATAAGTCTTGTCTCAGATTTGTAACATCAAGAGTGACATTATGTGTCACCCATTACAAATGCAAAATGCCTTGTGTTGCTATTTATAGTGTTTTATTATCAGTGTCTAAACATACAATGCTCAAAATGAGTCATTATCAAAAACTCTCACCTCACTTTTGACATTCAGGTATTCATGAAGTAGGCCTATGTAAGGAAATGTGACTAAAGAAGAAGAGAGTGTAAACAGAAAAAGAACAAACACTAATAAAAAAAAAGTGAACAAAAACTCTGGTCACTTTATTAGATAGACTCTTCTCTCTGCTTGTGAACTCCAGCCTATCACAAGAAATAATGTGAAAGTATTAAGTCAAGCACAGATTTTCAAGACAAACCTGCTCAAGATCAAATCAAGCATGAAGAACATGGTGTGTTTATTGGTGCCAGCTTTTTTTTAATAAATCAACTTTATTAGGTTTGTCTACCCAATAGTGGCCACTTAGTGTACACAACATAGTCCTCTGTATTTAAATTTTATGTAAAAAATCAATACAAATATTACAGGGCATGCCTAGTCTGAATTCTAGTGTTTTATTCTTTAAGTAAAAACATTGTCTCCAAGGTCCACTCACAAACATCACATGAACCCCTACACTTTGGTATTTCCCCTCAGTTAATTCTTTGGTTCAGTTGACTAGAACACTTGTGCAAGCATCAAGACACTGTTCTTGTCATACCTGTATTTTTCTGTGTAGTCACCTTTAAAATTTGTCACGTACTTACCTGCATGAAGATAGTGCAACGTTATGCAAAAAATTTACTTTTATCAAAGTACTGCAGCAAATGAACGACACTCCTTTGGTTTGATGTACAGTATTTCCATTCATAGAGACTCAGCATAAAAGTGATAGTTGAGTGGTGATCTTAAAACTGTTTTTTGGTATTTGTTAAAATGTTGTTCTTTTGGTGCATTTATTCTCTAAGGTTCATACTTGTAAGCAGAAGCAGGCAGCAAAAAAAGTTTTTTTTTCAAACTAGACCCACACTGTCCATGAATCTGAGTCAAATGCTGTAATGCCAACGGCCTACTTGTTCAGAGATTGGTGGGGTTTCCATCCACCTATTCTTATTCGAATTTTCAAAATTTGCGAATCAAAATTGAATGGAAACGCTAGAAATTCGTTCTTACGCTTGGAGGGGGTAGATTTTCAGGCGTATCAAATTTGTCATATTTCGCTATTTTTTTCGCATTAAACGCATTGACTTTAGGAGCACATCAAAATGAGACCTTTACTGCAAGCGGAGAAGAGTATAGGATATGCTGCTGTTTGCCTTCCATTTTTACCGCTTGTTTTAATAATGTCAGAATTTTAACAGTAAACTGGCATAAGCTTTGAGTAGCTGATCACAAATTTTCTCCTTAATTAACTGATTAGTTAATTAATATTCATCCTATTGCTTTCACACAGCCAACACGGACAAACACGATTGTCACGTTTTGCCGATATAATAAAATTTAATAAAGTTAAATAACATCACTGTTTTGTATAATGAAGTAAGAAAACTCTCATTCCCCTTACAAATAGGCTACTTGAATTACCTTGTTATAACCGATGAAAGGAGGTAATGTGATCGGGCCATTGGTGTGCGTGTATCTGTGAGCAAGATTATGCAAAAAATACTGCACGGATTTGGATGCAACTTTTAGGAAAGGTCAGGAGTGGCACAAGGAAGAAATGATGTTGGGAGTGATTGGAATTACGGTTTGGATGTAGGATTTTTTTTAAAGAATATCCACTTCACACTCACGATGCTGCTTCTCAGTCAGAGACCCATTCCCCACTTCACCCATGCTGACACTGGCCCCCAGAGTAGAGTAAATGTACATTGTACATGTACACTACATGGCATGGAGAGTGCAGATCTCCACCAAGGCAGCTCAAACAAAGTAGGAAAAGTCACTTGTCATGACTGAACCCCACCCTACACTACTCCACAATTCCACAAAACTATCTACATGTGCATAGCGGAAATTAGCTGTCCTGGCGTCCGTCTGCCTTTGATGTCTGCTTTCTAGTTTTTAGTGCAGCAGTATGGCACAGTTTGAGTAAGGTGGTTATGGTTAAATTTCAATTTCCAAACAAAGTGTGGAACAGGTGCCTGGAGGCTTAATTAGGATAGTTGGTCAGAATAACTATAAAACATCATCGTATTTTGTTATTCTAGATTGTGTTTATTATTATGTTTGTAAACAAACAAAACTGTTTCACCAAATGACTGTTGCCTTTGTCCTCACAGTGCAGATGCCTGCGATGTGCTTCATGAAGTTATTTCCCTGATGTCACTTGGTCTCACTTGATTAATGTTGCAGCTCGAGCAGATCATTTTAATGAGTTTCTATCACTGTTAGATGGATCTGGAGCATGCCTTTTGCACATCGCAAAAAACAACAAAGATTTCAAGTCAAGGGGGAGAATCAACGACAAAATATCTATATTCAGATATATTGTGATTGATACTGTATCGATGTGGCAAGCTGCTGTATTGATATATAAGAATGAATAATATTAGATCACAAAATTAAAACCACTTGTTTTTTTCTTATTTTGAGAAAATTAATAAAATAACTTTTTTGTGAGATACAATTGAAGTATACTGTACAATGCACATTAATGAACACTTACATACATTAAATTAACTTTGAATCATGAGGTACCCTGTGATTCCCAGCCTAATTTAAACATGGTTAATCCTAGTTTAGACTGGATTTATTCCTAGACTTTGATCTTGTTTAGTTTAGGATCAAACTCTCAGGGGGCCCTTACACCTCTTGGGCCCCATTCAATTGCACTGACTGCCCGTCCTGATGTTACACCCCTGTATGAATGGCACATTTTTATAAAAGCCTTGATAGTTATGACACCATTGTAGCCAGTTTTGTGCCATCTGAGAATAAGCTGAAACATGTCATGAGGCTTGTAAATGCCAGCTCTAAGGCAAACAAGTGGATTAACAGGGACATTTATAATAATAATACTTGAAAAATGGAGCAAGTCTCTCCCTTTATAGCATTCTGAAGCAAGGCGATATTGTTTATCACTCCGGGAAGATGTTTGGTCGCCTCCCTCGTATGTGTCGAGCCCTTAAGCAGATTTAGCGACATAAGCACATTCTCTTCAAAGCATGTCAAGATTTTCCACGCACACTAATGAGGCAGATGGATAGCTTTTGTTTTGGCACCACAGTTTTAAGTTGCCTCGTAGTGCCTCATGACTTATACACAAAGTTTTTGCGGAAATAGGCTCTGAGCGTTCTAGCAAATCTTTAACTCCACAGACTGATCAATTTGAGATGAAATACTGTCACTGCACACATCCTCACAAATGAGAAAACGACAGATGAAGAAGGATGGTGTTAAAACGTTAATGCTACAGTGCAGAAGCTTTGGTGGTATATCTGTATTTATAGCCTCATGCATTTTGACCACTATTTAACACATTTAACAGATTTTACATTGTCCAAAGACATTTGATTGGAGCTTTAATAAAAGTAAATTTCCCATAATGAACCATAGTGAGAGTGAGTGGTTGACTGACATGTGATGTGATCTTCTGCTCCTGTCCCACTTTTTGCTTATTCAGGAATGATTTTCTGTGGGCCTTTTATCAAGTGGTCAATAACATTTTTGCTAACACTCTGGAATAGGTCATACTACTAAGCATGGATTAAGCACTAGGAACCAGTAAATAGATCATTTATAAAGCATTAAACATCATGTTAATCAGCCTTATTCATTAAATTATTGTTAATTACTTTATTTTTTACTTTCATCACTGCTAAATAGTGGTGAGCAATTCTAAAGTGTTTTTTGGTTACACCTTAGAATAGCTTATTTAGCAGAAGTAAAGAATTAATAAATATGTAATTAACAATAATTTAGTGAATAAGCAATTTATAGATTGTTAATTAACACATATGCATATGAATTTGCACTGATTTACATGAGGTGATAACTTGCACGTTAATAACAGCATTTATAACTCAATGGTGTTTAATAACGTTGAAGTAATGCTTTGTAAATA
>JAVQKG010257959.1:0-10013 GCA_036025885.1 Hypseleotris bucephala
AATGAAAAAAAATATAGATTTTCAATCTCTGTTTGGATTTAGGATTTTTTTGTATCTTTCCAGTGTGAGACAAGTTCATTTCTGTGGCTTTTAGTTAGTTCCTGTTGTATAGTTTCATAAATTTGAATTCAACATCTGGTCATTATTTTCATGCTACAAATTAGCATGAAGATAATGACCAACCTCAACCATTGATGAAATTGTGACATACCTACTATGCTGTAAATGTGTACATGTTGACACATTACATCTTCAAACCTTCCTAAAACATTTCCACAGTGCTGTACTATCCCAATGTTTGAAATGCTACTAAGGGGAATACTGTGTCATGTTTATTCAAATGCAGAGAATGCTGGCGCTGCTATCTGCCCTTAGTAGATTTTCACTCAGACAAATGCACTTTTTATGGACCTTTTTTTTTGGCGAACAGTTCCTGCGCAGTAGAGGTGTCAGAGCCAGAGGATATGGGCATGTGCCGTTCTCGTTTTTTCCTTTTTCCGTCCTCTCCCACATCGCTCATACGAAAGTGGGTCAGTGGGAGAGTGCGAGAGAGTGAGGGGATAGAGGGACATGGTAGAATTCAGTTTGTCCTGTCGCCTGTATGTGATGGCAGTTAAGAATGTAGAGAATTTGTAGCTTAACCTCTGTGCAACCCTTTTGAATTTACTGTTCCCTTAAAAGGAAAGTGTCATGTCGGGAGCTTTAGTAAAAATCTGCTTTTATATAGACAAATACCCAATATGTGCACGCTTTTGTAAATTCAGGGTGATTTGCTTGGACTAAATCACTTGATCATAGTGGTAAATTAAAGAGCATGTGTCAGTGTAGTAAATATTTGAACAATCTCGGGTTAAACCATTTATGTAATTAACGTTGAGGGATCTAAAGCACTCAAATGTGCAGTTTCAGACGCCTGCCTTCGTAATTCTCACCTCATCAGACATTCAGGTGCACTCCTTCCCCCTCATTTCTGGCCACTGTGCATGTTATATTAAAGTATAAATAATTTCTTTCATCGCCCCATGCATTTGACTCTAACTGTATCCTTCTCCCTTATGTTCCCCAAGGAGGTGAGCTACTGCCAAGGAATGAGTCAGATTGCTGCCATTTTGCTCATGTACCTGAATGAGGAGGATGCCTTCTGGGCTCTGTCTCAGCTCCTCACCAACACCAAGCATGCCATGCACGGTGAGAAATGACTTTGAAAACAAAGACCTAAGGCTGCATGATATCATACAATGATATCATTAATTTACCCTTATGACAATCACCAGTAGTGATACAATGTTTCATAGCTAAGAACAGTTTCTCTCTATAGTTAACGCCTTTGGTAGACTTCTTTAATCTTGGCTTGGCCATCCATCTTATTTTATACAAATGAACACTTGCTGACACAATTTAATGTTCTAGGAAGCACAAATGTACAGATTTTAATTTGAAGTGGCTACGATAATGTAAGATGCTAATGCTGTAATGGAAGAGACAATGTTCCAGACTAGAGCAATCCATTTGCATTTGTTTTTCCAAATTTGACCAATCAGATGAGCTTTACTCCCTTTAATGCAAACCATGTATAGTGGCATAGTATCATTTATTATTCCACACCATTTTGTTTCAAGTCAGGCTAGTTTTGTCTGATTTAGATAAAGAACTTAGTTTACCATAGATTAGTTCTTGGTTTTCATTGTTGTATTACTGATGTTTCTAAAGTTGTGGCTTTTTTATATTTTAAAGTACACTACGCGGGCATGTGCTTCTCTAACAGTGTGTAGGGCTAGAAACACAAACAGGTTTAAATACTATACAGACATTCTTTAACTATGGAAATACCATCTAATTCATGAATGTTATTGCTCCACCCAGGCTTCTTCATTCCAGGATTTCCTAAGCTTCACCGTTTCCAAGCGCACCACGAGCTGATCCTCTCCAAAATGCTGCCTAAGCTAAAGAAGCACCTGGTGAGTTACGATGTTACTGTGATACTGTACAGACCGGTATGCAGCTGCAGTGTCTTGCAGGCTGCAATATATTTAACCAGGTCATTTCTTATTATCTGATTAATGTACCAAGCACCACATGGCCAGATCTCTATCTCTAAGAAGCACAAGTCAGTAGGAGATTTACTAGAGTGAGAAAGATTACGAGGAGTGACTTTCCTTAGAGACACTTTTCTCATCTCTTCTTGCCTCGCAGGATAAAGAGCAGATGACAACTGGTATTTACACCACCAAATGGTTTCTGCAGTGCTTCATTGACAGAGTGAGTATTTAGATTGCACCCAGCTGTTTACAGTGCTCCACATCTGCAGTGTTCATTTGTCACACCATTTGTATTCCATCATTGCCACAGTGCTTGAATACATGCAGTTTTGGGAAGTAGCTTTCCAAAATATGCAATGTGTTTAGTTTTTCATTTGTTTATGAGATACAATTTGAGGGTTCAGGAGAAATATCTAAATCAGATGAAACACACAAGTTAATCTTTTTGTAACCATTGCCACTTTAATGCCTTTTCCTAAAACATTAGCATCGTACAAAATTTCCCCTTGATTTTATGATGAATACTGAGATACATCTTTTAATTGCCTTACATAACAGAGCCCTTTCACCCTCACTCTGCGATTATGGGACATCTACATACTGGAGGGAGAGAAGATGCTAACTGCCATGGCTTATACAACTCTCAAGCTGCACAAGAGTGAGTAGAAAACTAGCTGCATTATCTTTTCCTGAGTCACCAAAGCTGCTTCATGCCCAGATACATCAGTGGCTGCTGTTGCTGTAGTACAGTGCTGCTGCATGGATTACATGGCACGCTGCCTCTCGGTTGGCTGCCTGCTAACTGGATGGCTTACATAATGAAAGTGGTGGGTTGCTGTGTAGAATAAAAAAGCTGACTTTTTATTGGACATTTATGCAACCCTTATCTTACCTGATTGGTTCAATCCCCTTAACAAGCAATTTACTGTTTGCTTTCATTGTGTTAAGTTGGCAAAATGTCCTATGTACAGTATGTATAGTAAAGAACCTGCAAACAACGCTGCATATTGAGTTTAAAGGTTCACTGCCCCCCTGAGGATATGTGACCTTTGACTTTATAGATTAACCCATCACCTGTCACTCAGTTAACACATTGGTATTGTTTGCAGAGCGGCTACAGAAGCTTCCGTTGGAGGACCTGAGAGAGTTCCTTCAAGAAGAACTGTCCGTTTCGTTCTATTTACCGGACGATGTGGTGATTGAACAGTTACAAGTGTCCTTGTCAGAGCTGCGCAGTAAAAAGCTGGACCAGCCTCCTCCAGGTGCGAAATGCTACACACATAGGACTTAGGACATAGGAAAATAGTTAGAGAAAAGGGTTAAAATCTTACCATAATACTTCAGTTTCTAAGCTAGCATACATTCTGAATGAAAGGAAGTAGAGGTAGAATGTTCACTAGGGCTGCACAATATGAGAAAAACATTTATTTGAAAACCATGTTGCATATTGTGATGTCTATATTAATTTCAATTAAGTAGAAACTATTTCGTCGTATATTGCTACTATTTATTCAGATTTCACTCACAACATATATTCATATAAGGCTCTAATAGAAAAACAAATTAACAGTGTAAATCTAGGTTAGATTGTAGACATTGTTGTCACTGCGATATATATTTAGGTTTTTGATACGGATATTACATAAACTATAATTGTACATTGATATATTGGGCAGCCCAACTTTTCACCCTTCTTAAATGATGCTTATGATGTTACTTTTTAAGTGTGTTATATAAATATAAATAAAGAAAAAATGCTTGCGCCCCTTAAATATACATAACTTTTTCCACACCAGTATGTTTCTGGAATTGAAAACATTTTAACAGCATTTCCTGTAATCCTAAGGCCTAATTCTGCCTGATACATTCTTAGTACCTATTTTTTCCCTTTTGCTCATGCATTCCCTATTCTCCATTTCCTTTTTTAGCCAAGTCCGAGGAGCTGCCAAAGAAACCACTGGGTCAAGAGAGACCGGTTCTCATCCTTCCTCTGCATCCAGACTCTCCTCTTGAGGTCAAAGTCAGCCTGCAAGACCACAGTCAGTCCAGCGCAGAGGCCCAACACTCAGACAGCGGGATTGCTTTACATCCTACCTCTTCTCCCATAGACGTTGAAGACAGCTGTAGCATCACACCATCTCTACCTTCCCCCGATCCTGTTGTAGTGCACACTCAGGAAACACCATCTCCTATAATGCCATGCCGAGCACCACCATTACCTCCCATAGCAGATAAACCTAGTCTTGATGCATCACTGGTTAAAACTTCACTCCCAGAAGACAGCCAGATTAAAACTGAACAAAGCAGCCAGCCAGGACACACTGAACTGCAGGATGAGACTGTGGATTGGCCCCCTCCATACGAGCCCCCTGCTATGGACACTATAGCCATGCAGCCTGAAGTAGACATCATGGACTTACCAGAGCTCCCACCTCCACCTTTATTTTACACAGAAGAGAATACACCTCAAGAGCTAGAACCCCAAAAGCCTCCTTCAAGTTGTTCTTCTCCAAAGCCTAAAATAGCCCCCAAACCAATCACGTCCCTTGACATCTTACAGAAAAAACCCTCTCCCACACGCATCTTCACAACTTCCTCAACGTCATCTTCTCCCAGAATTCCACCAAAGCCGACCAAATTCCCGGTTTCCCTCTATGTTCCCATCCACGCGGGAGACAGGCGGCCCTCCAACACCTCGCAGTACGACAACCTTTCCGAGGGAGATGACGACGAGCGCTTCATAGATAGGTTGTTGGTTTCCACTCCTGAGGAATTACCCAAGCTAACTAGCGTTGACAAAGATTACGACCCCACAGCATGTCCTCTCCCTCCAATGTTCATCCCACCTTCTCCAAGTCCGCTTTCGTTATGTGCTTTGTCTCAGGAGCCATTGTATGAAGGAGATGAGCGCTGGGCAGAGGACTCCATGATGATTGCTCCTCCTCCGGCTAGTTATGCTGACAGACTGGCACCATATCAGTGTGGCGCCCATAGCTGTTCGGACACACACAGAGCCACCTCGCCAAATTATTCCAAACCCTTCTCCAGGGCGCCCAGGGACCATTCTGCCTTCCCAGCACCACTCCTTTACACTGGTTCTCCGCCAAGACAATCCAGGGCTACAGGACAGGCTGCTGTAGGGGTGCCCTTGGTGAGATCCAGCCCAGACTTCTGCCGAATGCCTCCAGTCGCACAACAACTGCCCAAATCTGTTACTTTTGGATAATGGCAACTTAACAAAGACTCATCATTGTTCTTTGATTGTTTTTTAAAAGGTATTTAAAAGATGCACGGACAGTATTTAATGCTTGTATCAAGTTTTGTTGTAACAGAAAATTGAGCGTGTGCATGTTTGTGAAAGGACCTTTTTATGTTTGTAAGCTAGGTAAAGCCTCTGTTACAGATTGCTATTAAAGAGCTGTATAGATTGACCCATAAGACCAGAATATATTGAGGATGAGTTATGAATTAAAATGTTTATACACAATAGAAAATGTAGATGGAGCCATATTGCCATAACATGCTCTTGCACTACAGTGTCTTAATACAATCACAGTGCACTGAAGGCAGAAACAAAAGGGCTTCTGAGGGGACTAAATATTTATGTCATCCTTTTTAAGCACTCAAACCCATTTATCTTAATAGTCTATTATTGTATCTTTAGATCCATATTTGATAACGAAGGACCATTTTTCTAAATCACACCAAAGCATGTTTTATTTGGAAAGATATATGTTAAAATAGCAGGGGTGATAAAATGGTGCACATACTGAACATCTGTAGTGTGAATGTTCAAGATGGCTAGTCCTAATGGTAAACACCACTCTTATGTACCTTTCTACTACGTATTTTTTGTGTCTGTTATTTTGAAACCCCAAAGATGTAAAATAGTTCTGTAATGAGTGTTTTATGCATGGACAAATGTAATGCTAGATATGTGTGCTAAGGAAATCCGGAGTAATTGCTCCCTCTTGTGGACAAAATCAGTTTGAGTCAGTTTGAGATAGGAGCAACATGATAAACCACTGCAAAAAAGTATTTTTTTATCTCTCTGAAGTGATAATGTGTAGAAAACATGTCATTTTGGTATTTTGTAATTAAGAGGCACACTATACAAGGACCTGATATATTATTATTTATATAGATATTCATTTCAGTGACTATTTGTTTTAGAACACATCTGCATATCCAGCACCTGAAGTTCTTGTTCTTGGCACTGACCCTTTAATAAATATGTTTTGCAGTTTGAATTGGATGTACTGAAGGATATAGTTAGTAACCTTTTATTTTGGGTTTTTGTGCTTTGTTTATAGCCATTGATCCAGCTACTAAAAAGATTTTTTGTACTCTCAACTACTCATGTGACTTTTGTAAAGAGTGGAACCTATTCCACATCCTACAGGGTTTTCTATAAAAATCAGTCCATATGTATTTGCTACTTTTATTGCACAACCACAAACCCATTGCATTTATTACATGGAAAAAACAAGTGATATATTAAGGCATTTAAGTACTTCTCTTTTTTTACATTCAATACAGAAGTACAGTCAAAATAACCATACAGTATATGTAATAAATAATTATAGACACCATGACCCTGCATAGCATAGAATAAAAAAATTCAAATCCTTCATTCACTCCTAACCACATACTATACAAAAATATTAGTTAGTTACCGTATTATTGCTCTGTGTTTAAGGCTATATATTACATTATTGCAGCATTTAATTACACAATGTGGGGTAAAAGCTCATTCAGCCTTAATATGCTTACTTCACACAAATTACATGTCATGAACTTTTAGTGCAAGTTGCTAGCATTAATAGCATTTTGCTTCAGTAAAGGGTTGTTCTAGTTTTAGAGATGGAGATTTATATTGCACAGTTTACATTTATAATAGAATTTGTGTCATTAGATTAGAAAGTGAGGAAACACTGTCTCTTAGTTTGGAGTCGTCTTCCTGTTCCAGTGATACTCCAGCAAGACGGATCGATCCATTTGCCCCCAGAACACAAGGTAAACTCAGGAAAACCTCTGAACCTATACCACCCCAACCCTAAAGAAAACACAAATGGTAGATCATCAATAATATTTAGTATTAATTTCCAATAAACCACCAATAATGAAACTTCACCTGTGCTAGTGTGGATACAGAGTGAGTCTTCATCTTATCAGTCAGAATGCTGTTGGTGATATCAGCGATGGACAGCCCCACAGACCATGAGCGCTGACCTTGATTCTTCATCATTTCAAATCCTCTAGAATTTTAAAAATAAAGATGCATGATCTTTGAGAAAAAAATGCAGTCTTTGCGTAAACCGAAGATATTACCTATCTAACAATGGTTTGGTAGCACTGGATCCAGGTGCAATCTCAGGCTTCACCGCACAGTTTAAGCTGGTGTTACTAATCACAGGAACTGTTATACAAAAAATAAACAGGTTTTATTTACAAAATAACTTTTTTTAGCAGTCTGTCTCATAGATTGTGTGATTACTGGCTGCCTACTTTTGTTGTCTGAAAGCTCTCCTATTACCCACGCTTGCTTGTGAGTGTTAAGGTTTATATCTAAAATACGACTGAGTCTCTCTGAGTCCAGGTTGCACCCAGCTCCGATCACTCGTGTTGGTGGAAGGCCACTTTGCCTCCAAGCGACATGAGTCATGATGTCCACTGCAAATGAAGAACATAGTCAGCAATGTCACAACTAGACAACACAAAGAGTCTCTTGTCCAGAAACACTGACCTGGCTGAGAAGCGATGACCATTACAGCATTAGGACTCAAATGTGCTAGAGTCGGTATGATTCCTCTGAACATATCAACATTAGTCTGAACCACTTTTACATATGACTGTTCAGCACTCCAGGCATTTGCAGTCACAACCACAACTCTGGAGCCAGCAGATGATGACAAATCTGACAAAGGACAAACAATAGTCTGGCATCTTACATAATTAATATTAATCATCAGCATGGACAGCTTTGGATTCAGTAGCAAGACTGCCACTGCTGTTTAAACAATGCTACAGTAGGTAAACTTACATTCTTTTGAGTGACTAACAGCAGACAATACTAGCTATACAGCTTTAAGAATGGCTGTGATCATTTTTAACAGGGGTGGTGACTCATCTATATTTTGTTGCACATGACTGCAGTGACGTACCTTTGGACACTTCCACATTTGGGATACTGAAGATTTCTAGATCTGCACTGCCCCCTTTAGTAGAACTTTCAGCAACATCACTGAAGACAAGCTTATCTATTTTACACTAGAAAAAACAAACGTATGTAATCTTTCTTTTGCATTTCACTATTTACAAAAACCTTCTTCTGTTTACCTTTGCTACAATGCTCATAACAGTGGCCATTCCCAAATCTCCACCTCCAATGACTGAGACTTTAATGTTCTGTTGATTGTGATATCTGTTGCTACCTAAAATTCAAACAATTTAATGTAATACAGTCAAGATAGACACAGACAGTATTTAAATTAGTATATACGTACCATCATTGATTTGGAGATTTGAAACCATAGCCAGAAGCTCATGGGGATTCTGATTGTCAGGTGTGCTTTTTGAGGACAATGGAGGGTCCTCTTCAAACTTGGCTATCATCTCATTTAAGAGACCAACCACTGATGATTTAGGCTGTTTCAAAACAAAGCATAACTATTTCCAAAATGCATATTCAAGCTACTGTTGTAACCATAATCCCTTACATACATAATCCCAGTTGTGTAGTCCAGGCAGGTGAATCCGTCCCCTGGCATCCACGTGTTTTCCATCTCGAATGACCATATTGGAAGTTGGTCTTAGTAAACATATGGGAGGAGTGAAGGGGAATGAATCTATCAGCCATAGCTGGACTGGGAAGTTGTAGGTGTGACCTAAAAGAGGTTGTCAATTTAAGACAGTGACATCATGGGAATTGTATGTCCATAATTATCTTTACCTTCATACTTGACGGGGATATTACCAATCAATTTCAGAAGATCTTTTTGGCTGCTGTCACTGAATGCTGAAAATATATAACTATCAGCAAGCTTGAAATTATTTATTTAGTGTGCTTTTCAGCCAACACTCACTGTATGTGCCTGAAGTGGGTTTCATCCCTGGATAGATACGATTGATTTTCTGGAGCTCCTCAATGGCAACATCATGGAATTTGTACTATTACCACACATGACAAAGGAATTGTGTATTTATTTATTCAATGTTTAGCTCTATCCGGCACTTGTAACAAAGGAAGGTAGAAAAGTCAATTTGCATAAGGCACAATTTGTTTACCTCAAGGCAAACTGTTCAGTAAAGTATTTGATGATAATTTAACGCTAATTATAACCGAGTAGTTCTATTATTTAGCTGTATTATTAGTAGTATCACTTAGTACCACGAAGTGACAGAACAAGTTATGCCAGTTGTCAGATGCCAAGAATAGGTAGGTTAAGGAGCGCAGGCAAACTAGCTTCACACTCAGTCTTCACATGAATTAACCACACATCAGTAAAATAACCAACCTTGGACAGAATCCGCTGTATTTTCTCCGAACTTAGATCCATTTATTTAGTTCCAGCGCTTTTTTGTTGTAGATAAGGTTTTAGATTGATTCCTGACTTTTGCTTCAGTTGTTTAACCAAACTTCCGCAATGTCCCAGCACCAGAGCAACAGAGCCAGACAGACCCCGCCTCATTCCACTCCTTTGCTACGGCAAGCCTCAGAGGAACAAAACCAAATCAAGACAAGCGGTTGATTGAAACACCACGTGTCAGACTGTCCTTAAATTAAATTGCGGACTGTACAGAAATTTGTGGTCGCCATAACCTTGAAAACAAATTCTGGCATTTCCCATGCGCCTAATAATGGCAGAAATGGCATCCAAAAACCCTGATAAAGAATTGAATTGTCTCCCTCATGCCAAAACATTTCATGACATAGAAAGGCCTAACATGCCAAATAAATAAACCTTTAACATC
>JAVQKG010258081.1:0-20190 GCA_036025885.1 Hypseleotris bucephala
TTATTTTACTTTCATATTATGTACATATTACATCTCGCTTGTGAGGTTATCTGAGGCAATTTGTTGTGATATTGGGCTATACAAATAAAATGAATAAAAAATAAAAAAATTCTGGCATTGTTAAACCAGGCGTAGAAATGCTGGGTAATAATTTTAAGTACCTCTTTTAAGTTGTTAATAATAAAAGCATTTACACAGTGTTGTATGACCAAAGACACAAGTTTCAAATGTCTCTTCTTTAACACACCTTCTTCATGTCAGACACACTGCGTAGGCCCCATCCACGAGAGAGTGTCCTGAATATCTCCACTGTGGTGTATTCACGTTTAGAAAATTCTTGATTTTGACACTTCTCTCCAGCCGCGCAGACTTGAGGATGGCACTCATACAGCAGCATCCGGTTAATGCACTCTGAGTCCGGGCCACACGGATTCTCATCTGAAGCTTTACAGTTACAGCGAGGTATCTCTGCCAGGTCAGCCGTGATGATCTGAACTTTACCGATCGGTTTGTTAACCTAAAGAACATAAAAAAGTAGTGTGTGTTAGATCAGTGATTTTCAAAGTTTTCACACCAATTACTACATCAGAATCATAATGGCATAACCCATGTAATCCAGGAAATACAGTATAATGAGAAATTGAAACCCAAAGGAACAAATTACTTATAACCAGGACCAAACCAGGTCTAAACAAGGTTTAAACTAGGTCTAAACTAACATTAACTAAACAAGGACTAATACACTGAAGCTAAATTATCCACAAAAACAAATATTTTTCTTTACCTTTATGTGCTTATATGGTGGAGGTTTCTTGTCATTCTTTCTGTCCTCTTGAAGCTGTTTCATTTCCTTTTCAGTTAGGAGCTCTTTGAATCTTTCTGCTGCTTCTGTAAGGGCTGTAAAATATAGCATATTCATTTACTTTGTCTTTACAACATAATATATATCGAAGAATACTGATATTTGGAACACATACCCGATTTGTATACTGCATCTGCCCCCTTGCCCATTTTTTCAATGTTATGGGTGTCACCCTCCATGTAAGGAAAGACCCGGGCCTGATAAGTCCAAACAAAGTCTTTTGAGCCAAAAAACTGCACTGGGAACTCTCCAACATCGTGCTTCAACCTCAGTATGTTATTTGGTACTTCTTTTGTTTGGCAGACTTCAGCGGGCCACCACCTAAGACATACAAAATCAGAATTTACTGACTGCTGTGAATATTTGGGTCTCCAGTGAATACAATACAATGTGTTAGGTCTTACCGATAGCGCCCCCATTTCACCCACAGTATGTCTTTGATTCGAGGTCTTTTTCCAGCTTTGCAGTCGTTGCAGAACCAGCTGCCCTGAGGCATCTCAATGTTCAAACACTCTTGATGGAAAGCAGCAGGACAAGATTCACAGCACAGTAGACTGCCCCCTGCAAAATCACAGACACACCAACCATATTGGAGCTAAAAAAATATTTTTTTTGTCACATGCCTATGTTAACAGACCTAAAACAATGGACACAACATTCATTTATTTTCTGTTAAGGTTTCTCATTAGAGGTTGCTGTTGCCTGGAGACAATTCTAGCAATTACATGCCTAAATACAATAAATAATAAACATACAACGGCCAGTTGGTTGCAGTGCTAGGATTGAGACCTAGATGCTCTTACATTCATTTACTAAGGGCTATATTAGATTAACAAATTTTCAGAGCATGTTATGGCAGTGAAAGGTAGTCAACAAAAACCCACACCATGGTACAATGGAGAGAATATGCAAAACATGTTCAGGTTTTGTGTGTTAACAAAAGACTCACCTTCAGAGCAGACAAAGCACCAGCTAACATTGATGTGTTCATGATTTTTGCAGCCTTTGCGGGGAGTGAAGTGGTTTGGACAGAGAAAGTTGTTGTTAGCTAGCATTAAGCTGCCAGCGGCCATACAGTTGTCACCAGCGTGATAAGCCACAGGGCAGCGGACACATTTTAGTAATCGACCTACAAGAAAATGCAATAAATTTTGCAGTTTATTATAACACAGTCTATTCACGGCTTGTTACATTGTTAGTATATGATATATCAATAACCAAACACAGTATGGTGGATGAGACTGGTGTAACTTACCTTTGGAGTTACAGATGTTCAGAGGGTTGGCGATATGGCAGGAGAGGCAGACATGAAGAGGGCAGCGGAAGCCTTTGTTATTGGGCTGATTGGCTGAATAGGTCATTATACAGTCAGTGTGGTAAAACTTCCCACACAGAGGTATCATGCACCGCTTCACCCCATCCCCAGATGTCTTACACACAAAACAAGTGTGGGCCCCTGAAAAAACAACAAAAACACAAGTATTAGTTATTCATCTCATAGATTTGTGAGAGGTACAACTTTCAACCAGTGATGTTTACCTACCAGTTTTGCATTCACCACAAACAAGCTTCCCCTTAGGAGGCGCTGACAGTCCAAGACACTGGTAATGAAAGGCTCCATAACAGTTGCCATCACAAAACAGCAGGTCTCCAGACTTTTCACAAATCTGCAAAACAAAATCCACAATTATTCAAATTATACAGTTTTTGTAACAAATCAATTAACAAGTAATTACAAAACACATTATTACCTGACAAACATTCTCTTTCAAAGTTGCACCTCCTACTTTCCCTTTTACATCACCCTGAGAGGACGGACTGTGATTCAAGTTTAGAGACAAAACCTAAAGAAGAGAAGAAGACAACTCATGTGTTCAAAAACATAAAGTAGTTGTCTGATTACTTTGTCTTAAATTCATGGACAGCATAATCCCCAACTATATTAATAAATAATAATAACAACAACTCAAGGACGCTTTACAATTGCATTATTCGTTCACTCCATACACTGGTGGTGGTAAACTACTTAAATAGCCACAGCAGCCCTGGGGCACACTGACGGAGGTGTGGCTGCCGGTTTGCGCCTATGACCCCTCCGACCACCAGCAAACAACAATCACACGGCCACATTCATTCATTCATAATTGCAAACCTCATCTTTGGACGTTAACAATCTAGTGGTAGGGGGTGATTTTTCTTCAGAACTGGGAGTATCTGCTTCTGAAGGCTCCTTTAGAGGCTTTGATCTGCAGGGGCTGGAGGGCTCGTCTTGTGAAATACTTTTATGCTCTTCAGTCTCTAATTTCTGGGGTGTCCGAGGTAAAGGTTGTTCCCTTTTCATAGATTCAACCTGCAGTGGAAAATTCAGATATGTTACAAAATGGGGAGTTACAAGGTTCTCTTCTAAGTTTGTACAATTTGAATAACAAAACTTTGCTGAGCACAACTTGAAAATTGAAGTAAATTATTTTTGAATAACTTATGTTTATTTACCTCTTTATTTTTAGCTGTTGTTTTAAAGTCTGGATCAACATTACTGTTCCGTCGTGGCTCCTGAAAACGGAAAATAAAACTTGTGAGACATTTGACTTGCTGTCAAATATTTACTGCTGTTTTAGTGCCAACATACCCTCTTTTTTGTTGGCGTGACGGACACTTCTTCTATGGTACACTCAAGCACCTTATGTGACAGTTTTCTTGGCCTCTTTCTTTGTGGCAGTGCAGATTCTGAAAAAAACAAAGTACTTCATCTATTTAGGATTGGTATATTCAGTTAGGCTTGAAGCTTGTTTTATTTTGCATTACCAGTTTCAGGAGGTAGATTGGTTTCAGAAGCTGTGTTGAGTGAAAGCGGTGTTGAAACTGGGATCTCATGTTGTAATTGTGACATTTCCTGTACATTTGGTGAATCAATAAAGTCAACAGAAGCTGGAAGTGACCGGGAGACTGAAGCGTTCACATTTGGGGTCTGCAAGAAAGATTTGGGAATCAGAATTAGGACAAGAATAAAATTTTACTTGATCATTCCACTTGCACAATGCATTCACTGAGCTTACCGATTTGGACCATTGTAATGAGTTCCTTTTGGATTTCTTTTTTGCTACAGTTTTTTGTCCATGGTCTTCAGCGGATTCCTTGGGCCTTTTAGCAGGTTTCCGAGGACGTTTATAGTCTCCTGTAACAACATAGAAAATCATTGTGTTACAGCCACTCATTCCATTGACATCCCAAATTTATACCAAATACTTTTCTATTTCCTAGCTTGAGATGTATTTTCTGCTTACTGCAATTCTGATGAAAAAAAGATAAATACATGTTAAAATACTACTAATTTAATACCTGGCACCATAATATATATTGACTGCTTTGTTTATTAGGACAATGTAAAAACAATTTCAGAATCATCCACCACAAAACACAATACTTCAAATTTCCTTCAAGATTAATTTTAACCACCTAACCTAACCTTAAGTGTGTTCTTATTTCTTACGACAAGGCCAAGTTTATAACATTATATATATTACTTTGACGGCTTACCTGATGGGCTTGCATCTGAGAGATCATTGTGCTCATGTGATCCATTTACTTCTGCAGTCTCGCACCTAATTTCTTCACTAATGCCCTTATGACTGTTCTCTTCTGGGTCTTCATTTGCTGGTATTGGTTTCTTTGGGACATCTGTGAACTCCATGGTTTTGCTCTGACCACCAAATGCATCGTCTGCTAAATTTTCTTGGCTAACAAACTCTTTCCCATCAGGCAGGTTTGTGAGCTGTGAGGAGAGCCGAGGTATGCTGACTTTTAACTTGGCGGGTAACCTTTGCTTTCTACGCTGCTTCTCTGTACTTTCGGTGTGACTTGGATGGTCTTCACTTTTAACAATATCTTTAGTCCTATTAGTATGCATTGAAGGCTGGTTGTTTTCTATTTTAATTGGTGTAGTAAATGCATTTTGTGTCACAGTATTAGAAGGACTTTTGCCTTGGGATGCTCCAGTGGTTGTAGGTATAAACATAGGCTCTTCTTTGATAAGTACTGGCGATGGTGGTAAAACAAGTGGCTTCCCTTCTTTTTGTCTGGTGTCGTGCATGTCTTTAAGTAGCATCAGGAAAGTACTGAATTGATAATTAGTATCAGTGTTAAATACATCTGACTCCTTTTGTTCATCCTTTACTAAAGATTTAAACTTTAGTTCTTTGACATTTTGAAATGAATCCATAGGCGACTGTGACAGCGGAGGGGAGACAGAGGACGATATCTCTGGGGCAATATCCTCAGTCTTAATTTTAACAGGTGGCACAGATTCAATAGTGCAGTCATTTGAGTCTTTACAAGAACCATTAAGGATTTTTTTCTTATCCTGTTTTCTTGTACGCTTTTTCACAGGGCTTTGAGTGATGGCTGAAGACTTGCTTGGAGATTCACAGCTAGTTTCATTGTTGTACAAAGTATCAGTAGTTGATCCATCAGGGCTATGACCAGTGTAGACATTTGCTGTGGCCAGTGCATCATTGAGGTCCATGTCTGCCTTCAAAGCCTTTGTCATCAAATGACTACTAGCTGGAAAACCGTGATGGTGAGAATTACACGCCTTGCTCAAACTTCCAGATTTCTTTTCTAACTTCAAATTTTTAGATGATTTTGAAGAATTTGATGCATCAGTAGAATTCTTCATGTTTGATGTATGTGTTACTAAACCCTGATCTTTGGTGAAGGACTGGTCTAGATCATGCACTGGGGACATGTCTGTGCGCCTCGGCCGATGGAGAATGGGGACAGAATCCAGGTCTGCGTACGGCGAATCCTTGGGCTCATCTTTCAGTGCAAAGGTTGTTGAAAGATGCTGGTCCTTTATTGATCCGCTAACAATATGGCCGAATATATCTGACAGACATTTCTTTTTTTTCTTAAAACCATTGTTTTTTCTTCCACTTGGCAAAGAGTTTTTATAGTGATGCCTTTTGTTTTCACTATATTCAATAATGTCAGATGATGATAGACGCTGCTCCACCATTTTTTGAGCCGGGCTGGGAGATGGGATTTCACCAATTGGGGACGCTGAAGGTGTACTTTCATTGTTGTTTTGCCGACCAGGAAGCAAATCCTCTGCTTTGGACACACTGATTTCCCAAGCACTTTGAAAACCTTTAGGTATCTGCAAAGCACAGATGTATTAAATTATGTAAGCACTTGACAATTACATAATTAATGTTTATATAATATGTAGATTTACCTTATATTTGTAGTCTTTCTCTTTAGACTTTCCTCTTCGTCTTAAGACAAGACAATCTTCGAGCTGGTGACCACTTTCAAAAGAAATAACAACATTTTCTGGGACCCAAGAAGAATCAGCAACTTCCCCAATTGTCTGAAGATAATACATTCGACAAGAACGAGGACTGGGAACTGAAAAATGAACAGAAGGACCATTTATAACAACTGTATGTAAACACATAATCGTTATAATCTATTAAACAATTGTAATACATTATATGACTCAAGTACAAAAGACAACAAATGCAAACTGCATTCAAATCACTCTATTAGCTATTACCTTTCATCTTGGTGTGGACTCTCTGCTCAGGATGACGGATGATCTGACAGGGCCACCAGGGACGCTTGTTGAACTTAGCCCACACCACATCTCCCTCCGAAAATTCAACTGATGTAGGATCTTTCTTTGGGCTGCTGGGCTGGTTACATTATTTAAAAACAAGTTGTTATCGTGAATTATCATGGGTACTTCCATGTTATAATGTAACTGTTATTGTGTAATAACTTTACTAAATGAACATGACTTAACTAAGTATGTGAGCTTGCTGTATCCTGAATGCAACTGTTCTTTACATTATACTGTTAAAGTATAGAGTTTTAGACTTACGTGTGTATTTATTTCTGTTGAAGAAATAGGTCTGTCTTCCACCGGAGAGCTCACTTCTTCAGCTTCACTCACAGACTCACCCAGGCTCCATCCATCTCTAATAATAATCTCTGGTAATGCACTAGGACTTAGTGTAGGGTTCAGTTCAGATATTGTTTTGGACATCAAGTTAAAGATGGGTTTGAAAGTTCGTTTCTCAACTCCTGAGCTGCATGTGGTCTTAGAGTCACTGACAGGGGAGTTCCCAGACAACTTTGGGGAGAAGTTAAAGTGTGTAAGGTTCTCATTGCTGCTGTGCCCACCCATCTCTTCATCATCGTCTTTGAAGTCACTGCTGTCAAAAAGAGTGGACCCAAAATGTAGGTATCCGTTGGAGATGGGAGAGCAGCGTTCCATGCTGTGGGGGCTGTCAGAGAAACCATTTCTACTTATGTCCTGTAGGCTTCCAAAAGGTTCAAAATCATCTGGTGACGGAGGCAGTTGGACTGAGGGTGCCTCAAATTCATCCTCATCGCTGATAGGACTGGCACAGTGCAAGTGGTTTTTAGGATGGAGGTCTAGCCTGTTAACAGTGTTCAGGTCCTGCAGCTTGCTCAGGGGGCTGTAGCAGTGGGATCCGTTGAACTGGTTATAGCCCGGTACAGCTGGCTGCTTGAGGCTTGAGGGTGGAAGTTGCACAGCTGACTGTTGGTCGGACCCACGCTTCACAATGCCACATTGGTTTCCATAGGAAGTGCTCATTAGGCCATTATGGGGCCTCAGCTCAGGCTGGCCAGGGCCATAGACTGAGCCTACCCTAACAGTCGGTCTGTAAGACTGATTCATGTTGACATGGCTCTGCCCTGTGAAGAAAGACACATAAAAACATGAGATTTCTATTTTAAGTATATCTCTTATTGGTTGTGTAAAAAATGTGCCTAAACAATGCAGTAAAATAATGTACAAGAATTTGGAGATGATGCGGTACTCATTACCAGTCAAATAAACTGTTTAAGAATAGGCCGGCCGCATTACGCACGTCACACACAAACCATGGCCTTCCTACTGGAGGCCGGGCAGTATACGCTCAAGACAGTGCCGGTGCGCCTAGGCTTACACACAATTTCATTGACAAACTGTCATGATGGTCCTGCTTTGTCTATGTGATTGTGAGCTATAGCGATCACTGACTGCTACAATAAACTACTGAAGAGCATTGACTTTAGGGGAGGTGGTGACACTGAGCCATCACAGAAACAGAGAGGCTTTACACCAAGCTACAGCCCCACACCGGAGAGGAAGCTACTGTTAACACACAAAAGGGCTACTCTAACACTAACACGTGGATAATGAGACAAACTCACCATTTGTAAGCCGGTCAATGTGAACACAACCGCGGCTTTCTAATATTATGGCACAAAGCGAGTGTTTTTCTCGATTTGTGAAAGCCGATATGTACAATCCCAGTTGCAGCAGCAGCACTAGTAGGCCAAGGCACAGCTCTCATTCTCTGCACTTCTTCGCCTCATCAGCGGCGGCCCTCTGAAAAAACTGTCACCTTAAATAGCAAATAAGCCGTAAAAAATCCATTACGCTGCAAAATCACACAGCGTCAAAATTCAGTGTGCCATTACCGCCCTTCTTACAGTCTAGAAGCTTATTTACTACATTATTTGCGTCCTGTCGAAGTGCCCCTGGTTATGTTAAAACAAGCCCAGACTGACTGTGTTGGTGAGCAGCAACCAATCGGCACGGCTACATACCCAACCCCCCGTCTGCAGGGCCGTGACACTCACCCTCACACGCGCATGAGCACGCACGCAAACACAAATGTACGTTCAAACGAGGACAGGCACGTTCAGGTGAAGTTTCTAATCACTGGGTAATAAAAGACATATGACATGGTAATAAAGTGAATGACTTATGCGTCTTTGAGATGTGCCCCGTGTCGCCTTATCCCAGTTCCAATACTACTGATTTCAAAGGCCTCGTAATGGAGTGTCAGAAAGAACAAGGAAACCAAATGACTGGGAAGCGCACGGCCGCGTCGGCCCAAACTGAACTCCGTGCGCCATATTGCCTTCACTCTAGGCTTCTCTGCTTTGACACGAGAAAACAGGCCGCGCAGTGCGTCAAAGGAAGAAACCAATCCGTATGGCAGTGGCTGTCGAGGTTTCAGTCGACTCGATACTAAAACACAACTGACGACCTTGTCATTATTCGCTGATATTTGTGCAAATGCGCATAATGTGTGCATGAGAAGACAATGGATCGCGTCGACATGGGGCAGAGTGAGCAGAGGTCTTCACAAAGACGGGCCATCTCCGCAGAGCATTGTAGCTCCGTTAGAGCAGAGCAGGCCTACCCAAAGACTGTCATACGGTTAGACATAGAAAGTCTGTCTGTACCTTTAAACTCGGGCGCGTAATAGCCTCTAAAAGCACGTTTAAAACACCACGAGTACTGGCCTAATGTTTTAACACAGGGTCTGCGTGAAAGTGGAAACAGGTTTATTTTTGCCCTAAGGCGACAACAGTACAATTGAATTATCATTAGATAGTCCAAGAGAGTTTTTCTAATGGCAATTGAGTAAATTGCGCGGTTTAGTAAAGTAAAATCTGAATGAATATAAAAGAATATAGCAACAGACAAAACCTGAGCAGCAGTTTATCTGTTTTTCAAACCACACAGGGCCCACTAACATTTGCTAAAAAAAAAGTTTAAAATCTGCAACAAGTACAATAAATCAAACAGAAGTAAATAAGAGATTAGTTACAGGTGGTTATCTTCATGGTCATGATTTACATTGTGTCAGTGAATTATAAATGGTTTACAAACCCATCTACTGTGTAAGGAATGCATGCACCGTTGGGCAGTACCATTTATTAAACTTAAATAAAACAGCAATATCCTTTTTTGTATTATTTATTAACATCCATATGATTTATACATATACATTGTACTTATGGAACAATGCTCACTACAAATTGTAGCAATCACAGAGGCCTTCTCCAACAGTCAGCGATAAAATACCCACAGAATCTATGTATCACGGATGAGCTTGGTCAACTTCTGAATCTTTGTTTTAGTGGACATGTCAACATACTTGTCCCCAATACTGACGATCATGCCTCCCAGGATCGAAGAATCCGACTGTTCAGAAAAGAAAAAAGTAAGTACTATTTTGAGAACTATATAAATACTTTAGCAATATAATCAAGGCACCTTTGTTTCAAGTTTGATCGTTTCACCCTTCTGGAGAAACCCTTTAAGGGCAACTTTCAGTTCAGCAAGATTTGCTTCATCCAGTGGCTGTAATAAAAATATGCACATAAGGATACAGTTTATTACAAGTGTTATAATTAAAGGCAATCTTAAGAAAACAAACTAAAAAACCTGGGCAGTTGTGACAGAGCAGATTACTTCCCCACGGTGTGCACTCATCATTTTGCCAAAAGCCGTAATGACATCACCAGTTAGAGTTAGACGACCATTTTCAGAAAGAACACCTAAAAAATAAAGAAAAGTATTTACTAATAGTACTCAAAAGAAAAGCTCTGAACTTTAAAATCATGACATGTAGGCCTACTTGTGTCAGGCATAGCAATGACAACAAGCAGTGTCCTTGGTCTTTTAAAGGTCATTGCAAGACTAAAGGCATATTATGAAGTGGACAAGCTGGCAATGGATTCAGTTTGAATAACATGATTATAGCAAGCTTACAAGAGCAGTGAGTTTTCATACAAAAATATTACAATGGCAACTATTGATCCAAGTTTTTTTTCCCCTCAAATGAATTACAAAATTTAGATTTATCAAGCACCACCAGTTTGGTCATAAAGTAGCAGTCAGACTTACCGATGAGGTTCAAGGTAATGGGTGACAGGTTAGCCTTTGTGAGGGCATCATTAAAGGTCTTCTGTTTGATGCTGCGCTTCACATGAGGGTTCATAACAATACTAGAAAGCTTGGGATCCTTGATAAGAGTCTTAAAAAGAAACAAGAAACAAGATGCATAACAAGACTGAGCTTGCTTCTGACAAATGTGGGAATATATAAAAGACAGCATAATTAGACTTTACACAGAGCAACGTTGTGTAGCTAGTTTATATCAGCTAGACAAACACAGTTTTCTTTCTCATAACAATTAATAACTTACATTAACTTTTCCAAGCTCCCGTTCCACTTGGTCCAGTTTGTTCTGCTTGCTGGCAGCAGAGAAAAGAGCAGTGGCATAGCGGCCCTCCACTCCATAGACTTGAATAGGCGGCTGGAGGACAGACAAACATTAGTAACCACTTTACTATACTAACCCAGTACAATATTTGACCTGTAGATACCCACCTTAACCAACTTGGATGCTGGTCTAGCTACAGACGTGCTGAGCTGGCGGACCTAGAAATTAATACAATTATTATTACCTCTGACCATTTGGCACATCTTGTACTGCAAAGGTTGAATACGGCTAATCTGACAGCTAACACATTAGCAGTCATTCAAGCACCTCGTGTATTTTAGCAGATAACTGGGGGGATTTAATTAACCTAAATACCCACAACGAAAAGTAAAACATTTTTGCATAAAGTGCCACATGCCATACATGTTTAAAACATCAAAATATTAAAAAACAATGAATGTCTAACCTGCTGTCCTAGCATGAACGCTGCCATTTTCTCCTACAGCCGTCCGAGAAAGACTGGCGCATGCGCAGTTCACACGCCAAAGTGAGCCAGTGGGAAATGTAGTTTTTATAGTGTTTTGGGCACAAGAAAGTGACGCGTTACTTATTCAAAAGAAGAGTCCCACCACGTTTTTCTTATCTGCGCTGATAAAAAAAATTATCGCAGTAGATTGAAATGTTTTGCATGCCGTGCACAATGAAAACAGAAACACGTTGAAGGAGCGATAAATACTCTATATTTATTAACATTTTGCATGAGCGTTATAGTTTGGTTTTCTAGTTAAAAAACGGTGTTATTTGAAACTACAAATAAAGACGCGTGTGTGACGCAGTCTTTTTGTGGCGCGCATACGCATAGCCTACATTACAGAGCTGCGAATAGAGCTGCGAATGACTGACGGCCATTGGGACGTAGCGTACCGGGCCATTAACACACCGCTACAAAGTCCTTACATAGCATTAACAGCAGATTGGCTCAGGCATGGACGACAAGACATTTAACAAGGAACTGGACGCTTGGATTGAACAGCTGAATGAGTGTAAACAGCTGTCAGAGAACCAGGTCAAAGTACTGTGCGAAAAGGTAGGTAGGTGCGCAGAAATGCTATAAATTAGCCATTGTTTGTTCTAGTGGATAATAGCAGATTTAGAGGCGCCACATTTTCATCCGAAACTGTGAATATTGTTTATGATAAGGCAAGATAAACCACTTGTGGCCTTGTTTTGAATAGCATCCTCAAATGCAAAGACATGCCGTGTACTGAGCATAACGGCTCCATCCAAAAGATGGAGCCTGCAAATGATGGTCCCATTGAGCTACGCCCACTCTATTTTCCCACCTTACCCCAGGAAAAATCTGCCTTGAACTCCTCAACATTTGGATATTTTGTTGTGTCGTATCTCAAATGTTGTTGCATATTTCCCATAGCTATTAGTGAATATGTGTTTTATTTTTTAGGCTAAAGAAATCCTCACTCAGGAGTCCAATGTGCAGGAGGTGAGATGTCCTGTGACTGTCTGTGGAGATGTCCATGGGCAGTTTCATGACCTGATGGAGCTGTTTAAGATTGGAGGCAAATCTCCAGACACTAACTACCTCTTCATGGGAGACTACGTTGATAGAGGCTATTATTCTGTAGAAACTGTTACACTCCTGGTTTCTCTTAAGGTATAATGCTAGTCCATAGTTACACAGTTATTGAATGCTTGCTATTTGGTGCATAAATATTTTGTGATCCCTTTATTTGTAGGTGAGATTCCGGGAACGAATCACTATCCTCAGAGGGAACCACGAGAGCAGGCAGATAACACAAGTCTATGGATTTTATGATGAATGCTTAAGAAAATATGGAAATGCAAATGTTTGGAAGTATTTCACAGATCTCTTTGACTATTTACCCCTTACTGCGCTGGTAGATAACCAGGTAATAATCATATCTTATGCATGTGTGTTGTGTGAAATTCAAAAAGCATATAGAAATGTCAATCTATGTTTTCTTTTTTCTAGATTTTCTGCCTACATGGAGGACTGTCTCCTTCAATAGACACACTCGAGCATATCAGAGCGCTGGATCGCCTGCAGGAGGTTCCTCATGAGGTACTGAGTAGGCCTATATGAAGTGTGCTGTGTGCAGTATTTGTTCATGCAGCACTTTTGGGTATCTAAGTATTTTCAGGTGAAGTTATGTAAACAACATTGTCTTTCTATCATTATAATCTAAGTTACTGCAGAGGTAGATTGTAGATATATTCACCTCCATGTTTTATAATGTATTGGTGTTTAACACTTTTAGCGCCAAAATAAATATAGATTTGATAGATTACTTCATTTTCTGGTGGTATTTCAGGGTCCGATGTGCGACCTGTTATGGTCAGATCCTGATGATCGTGGAGGGTGGGGCATCTCACCTCGCGGTGCTGGGTACACCTTTGGACAAGACATCTCTGAGACTTTTAACCATGCAAACGGCCTGACCTTAGTGTCTAGAGCCCACCAGCTTGTGATGGAGGTAAAGTGCTGTTGTGATGTTTTTTATCTACTGTTGTAGTGTGGCGCTAAATGTAACTCTTTTTACAGGGTTATAACTGGTGCCATGACAGAAATGTAGTCACAATCTTCAGCGCACCAAACTATTGTTATCGCTGTGGAAACCAGGCTGCAATCATGGAACTTGATGATACACTGAAGTACTCCTTGTATGTAGAGATATTCAAAGTTTGTGTCATTCTTTTAGACTCTAAATACAGTATAATATTATCTTTCCTCTGTCTTCAGTCTACAGTTTGACCCAGCACCGCGCAGAGGAGAGCCTCATGTCACCCGACGGACACCAGATTATTTCTTGTAAAATTTAATGAGTTTGCTAAGGAAGTGTAATGCTTTGAAAAAGCAGCATTTATATAATCCCATGGACCAGTGCATATGTGCCATAATCCAAGGAAAGAACACAATGGTAAATTCAGTGTAAACTGTTGTCAACACGTTCTTCTTTGTGCATGATGTTTTTAAATTCAAGAAATGAGTGCAATTACAAGAAACCCATCACAAATCCTGCTGGTTTGTCAGGAAGATAAAGTGATTTATGTAAGAAAAGTTTATGTTCTTGATGAGCAAAGTGTGTTGACATAATACAGTATTTATGTGCATTTTGACTTGGCATGGCTCTGCTCAAAGGCTGCTAACAAATTTCTCTCTTATTATTTTATATCTAATATAGTTTTTGCGTTTTCTCCTTCTGACTGTTTTACTGTTACATTACTTTTGCCATTTATGGGACAAATGGAGCACTATTATGTTATTTTTATGGTTTTGGACAGTGATATTGAATCATTGTTAACACTCCATCACTGACGTTCTTATCAGTGACCACTAGATGGAAACATAAACCTCAGAACAAGTAAGCCAGTAAGTACAGAGAGAAAAGATTAATTATTATAAATAATGACATATATCTATACACTTTACAGTATAAATTGTGTAATAATTATTATGTTATATCACCACAAATTTTTAACGTGGGCAGATTGATGCCTTCATATGTTTCAGAAATTGCATAATGAAAAAGTATTTTCTATAGTTTTAATGTGCTTTTGTTGTATTTATTAATTTTAAATATTGACGTGTATTGAACCCCAATGTAAGCTCAGTTGCCTGTTAAAATTAATTTATTGTTTTATACAACACCTTTGTCGCCCACTGAAGCTGTATGGAAATCCTTCAAAGTTTTACTAATTATTAATGATTTATAACCTCTGTCAAAACAAGAACATTGTTGTGCACTGGCAGAGGTAGTGCTCAAGTCGCTGCTCAAATAAAAGCCCAACTTAAAATAAAAATGAAAAAATGAAAATGGTTTTGTCCCTTGTTGTTATTACTATCGTTGAGATTGTCATGCCAGCCTGGTTTATCATAAATATTTTTATATCACAAATGAGGGCTGCATATTCAATGAAACGGCAAACTTTTTAAGATAAAACATTTATTGTGATAGTGCGCTTCCGGGTGCGGTGGGATGTGACTGCGCTGGATGGATAGTGGTGCTGCTCCTGCGAGTCAAATTAGCTGTCTGCAGCGGTAACAGGGGAACCTTTCACGGATTGCAATAGCTCACAGTGCAGTAAGTAATCCAATAGTGGGTTTCTATTTCATCAAAACATATCGAGAGCTGCGTGCGCCATGGATTTCTGGTGGCGTTAACTGCAACAAAGATGTTTTTTTCTTCTCGGAGAGATGCACGCTGGGTTGCTGCCGCTGGATGTGTGGATGTGGCAGGCTGATACTAGTTGAATCTGGGCGAACAACTGGATAATTGTGAGGCTGGACAGATGTTTTTAACAATCGGTTTTAGGATTTTTTTTATTTATTTAGTGCATCAAAATGTCTTAAATTACAGCGGTGTTTTGTGCTCCTCAAGATACAGCAACCTTCAAGTCCAGATTTAACTGGTCTATGTCGGGTTGAACAATTAACCATATCCACTGACAGCTTGCTTCTTTCTTCGGCCACTAAGGAAATGGTTGGTCATTGGTGGATGTTCAAAGAAAAAACGTTTTGTTCTCGGTATGAGCTGTCAGATTTACCTGCATGGGGGATAACGCTAATTGTCGGAGTTGTTGTGAATTGCAGGTTATAGCCACACAGGCCGCCTTTGATTGGCTCAGAGTGAGGGCAGAAACAACTGGGGGGTTTCTGGATCAAAGGCCGTGTCAGTCCAAAGTTCACCCCCCACTAATGTCACCACGATTATTACATGTGGCCTTATCAAAGCCTGTACATAAGAAGAAATAAGAACAATGCATGGCTCACCAAACCTCAATAATACAATCTCTGTACAGAAGAAAGTCATGCTATTTCCATCTCGTGAAGACCTCATGCAGTTTAATTGGATTTAAAAAGACCGCATGCCTTTTGCAGTGAAAGCAGACCATAAATCAGCCTTTTATGCAGTGTATGTGGCCAAACCTGTAGTCATCTTTGGACTACAGTATAATGAATCTGGCAAAATTTTGAAGAAGCAGAGGATTGTTTTTGAAAATGTGGGGCTTGTTTTGTCTATGGGAGTTATGTTGGATAAGTCTGGAGCTCTAGGCCTATACAATTGAGTATTTTGATAAGAAATGTTACCATAATCTCTGCAATGATGTATTTTTTCTATGGTGAGGGAAATTATTGGAGCTTTTGCCTTGTACCCTCAGGCTTGTCACTGCCAAGAGCTGCTTTTAGTTCAGTTTGGGGGGTTGGTGGCTGATGTGTGACCATAATAGGGCTTTGCAATTTAGCGCTTCACAACCTTTGTGTCAGGTCAGCCATTACCATAGTAACATAATGCTGAATAAGCAGCATTGCAATCCTGCATTTGTTTTTCACAAGTCCCTCTTATTGACTCATGTCTGCATAAGACTTGTCAGATTTTCCCCTGACAGAAAGTTACACTCTAAAACATTGAAAAGGGGACCGTTAATATTAGCTTTTTATTAGGCAGTCATAATGTTGTATTATTACAGTCTTGCCCCAAGTATAAAGTCTGCAAATGTAGTTCACTGAGCATGTTTTGAAATGATTATACTTCAGCTTTATTTTCTTCTTCTCCTCAGATAAATATGGCGGCAGAGCTATCCACTACCATAAACATCAATGAGCCTCGGTGGGACCAGAGCACATTTGTGGGCCGGGCGAAGCATTTTTTTACTGTCACGGACCCGAGAAATGTCCTACTCACCAACGAACAACTGACACATGCACACAAAATCATTACAGATTACAGGTAAGCCATTATGAAGCCAGGAGTAATATAGGGTGACTAATTCATAATTGGAAAAAGTGTGCTTTTATGTAGGGCAATGTAGGAGACTATGTTGAACATATTGTAATTGCAGAGAAACATTGTCACTGAGCATGTCTATTTGGCCACTATTGACAGTTTTAGAAGTAAATAGTTGCTTGCTTTATTCCTGCTTTGACTAATTTATGTACATTGAAAAAATATAAATGAAATATAAAAAATCACTAACTGTATATAGTAGGATATCTGGTCACCTTAAGCAGCATCGCTTCCCCTTAAATGAGTAAATGAGTTTAATTTGTGTCCTAAATCTAGTTAATTTGCTTCATAGGAAAGGTGTAGTGACTCCGGGGCTGACGGAGGATGAATTGTGGAGGGCCAAGTACATTTTCGACTCGGCGTTTCACCCCGACACCGGCGAGAAGATGATCCTGATTGGTCGCATGTCTGCACAGGTTCCCATGAACATGACGATCACTGGATGTATGATGACGTTTTACAAGTAAGGGCATGTCTGCAATTACAAATCAGAACTGTCACTGTTGCTTTCAAGGTCTAACATCAGCAGATGTAGTTTCAATGGGGCAGTGGTTCTCAAACTTACAGCACAGATGATCCTGCCTTTGACACTGTTTAGATCTGGTTTAGTTGGTTTAATTCATTTATTTGTATGTTTTGTGAAGCACTGGACTAGGGCTATATCTTAAAAACATTTTGTTTTTTAGGACCACTCCAGCTGTTTTGTTCTGGCAGTGGATCAATCAGTCGTTCAATGCTATAGTCAATTATACCAACAGAAGTGGAGATGCTCCAATCACAGTGAAGTAAGATTTTGCCTGTGCATTAACTCATTTAACCGTTCTAATTATATTGTGTGTTTTTCTAATGTGAAAGTTGACTTTTGTGTTTGCAGTCAGCTAGGCACAGCTTATGTGTCTGCTACAACAGGTGCAGTTGCCACTGCTCTAGGACTTAATGCACTAACAAAGGTATTAGTTCATCTAACCAACACATTTCATTGTAATCTATGTTTAATGTCCATATCTGCTGTACTTGCACTGCACTGACATAAACCTGGCATGATTTATGTTTGTGCTTTTATCAGTGACATGGGAGGCCTGTGACTGTGTTTAACTTGTGACTCAAAATGAATGCACTTAAAGGACATTCATTAGTTAAGTTACTTTAGTTAATCATATTTCTTATAATCTTTCTCTTGTCTCATGCTGCAGCATGTCTCACCGCTGATCGGGCGGTTTGTTCCATTCGCTGCTGTTGCAGCTGCTAACTGTATAAATATCCCATTGATGAGACAAAGGTAATCAAAGCAAAATAACATCCTGCATATTCTAAATGAGAGAAATTAATGATTTTTGGGTGAGCTTTGGTGTGATTCTTTTTTTTTTTTGCAGAGAACTCAAGCATGGTATCCCTATTACAGATGAGAACGACAATAGATTAGGAGAATCAACAAAAGCTGCACAGCAAGCCATATCTCAGGTAGTGGTGTCCCGAATTCTCATGGCCTCACCAGGAATGGGTATGAAACACCTTTATAATTATTGTTACATAAACTGCACCATTGATGTGTAATTGTTTTTTATATTTTATTTCAGCTATACCTCCGTTTTTAATGAACCATCTGGAAAAGAAGGCTTTCCTGAAGGTATGAATACAGTATATATGACTTAAGCTCTCTGATCCTGACATACAGTCGTGTGTCCAGCATCTTAGTAGCTCTTAGTAGTCACACATGAGAAGGGCAGTGAAAGCATGAGCCCACTAGGCCACTCTGTAGTTCAGGAATTCACCACTGCCTTTGTGTTTGTGCTGGTCTTTTCAGAAGTTCCCATGGATGAGTGCACCTATTCAAGTCACCCTGGTGGGATTCTGGTGAGTTGTCAGAGATGGTCCACCTGATAAGCCTACATGTTTAATGCTTTAATGGACTTTTTTACTGAGCAATATTTCCCCATATTAAATGAATTTTCCACTGTAGCCATTACTTGCGTACCTTTAAAATTTTTTGGACCGTTTATTGTATTTAATACTAATACGTAACATTTGCAGTTTAGTTAGAACTATAATCCATTCTTTATTTCTTTTTTACATTCCAATATGTTACATGCTGAAAAAAAAGAAAAAGCAAAACTAAATATTTTAAGTTCATGATCAAATAAAAATAGGTAACTGCTAATACTATCTTATACAGTATTATGTTAACATTTTGCCTGGTATGCGTTTCAGTTTGGTGTTTGCTACTCCACTTTGCTGTGCGTTGTTTCCTCAAAAAAGGTGAGTGAACATGGTCAGTAAAAATATGTTGAGTTTGTGCAGCAGTTACATAATTTGCTGATTATTGCCTGTTTGGCTTCTAACCCTTACATTTCTCACATTCTTGTCGTCTCTTGCATCTAGCTCTATGTCAGTCAGCCGACTGGAGCCTGAGCTACAGGAGAAAATTCATGCGAACCATCCCGGAGTGGAGAGGGTGTACTTCAACAAAGGGCTATGAGTTTGTTGTGGATATTGCCCCATATCCAAACACTGCCATAAAAACAGCTGTGGGCTCAGTCCATATCCCCACTGTCGGTTTTATTCATTATATGCATGTGCCAAAGTTTAGTTTCTCCTTGGTCCAAGATGGATATTTGAAGATCACCATTTTATTTCTAATAATAGGATATTTGATTTTGTAAATGTGATTGTCAAGTTTATTGTAACTGTTGAACACGTTGACTGTGCCAATGAAAAAGTTTTATCCTAAAAAATCTTCAGGTTAGTTTGAAGTAGATATATGGTATTTGTCTTGCTGATCCCCCACTGGCTTCAGGGAATTCATTTTTCTTAACCTTGATAGAAACCTTTCTAAACGTTTAAAACTTTATTTTCCCAGCATTTTGGCAGTTGATCATCTATCTGTAAATCAGTACTCACCTTGCAGGGTCCACTTTATAAAATGTGATGAAGGCAGTGACTAGGTGCTACAGTGTTTGATGTCTTAATAAGTGTCAATGTACCACATACAGTATACATTTTACAAAACATTTTAGAACAAATCCCTCCTCACAAAAGTACTTATATCTATATATGTTTATAAAGTGGCAACACCGGGCATTTACAATAGTCATGTAGCACAAAAAATCTACCATAATTACAAGCTTTCTCTCCGTCTCAGAGAAACCTGTTTGGTATGTCATCACTTTGCTGTCACCAATATGTCATTTAAGATTTGTTCAAATATGGCTTAGTATATTTTATTTGATTTAAAACATTATGACAGATGTTTTTTATTTAGATACAGTATAGTTGGATACATAGTAAGTATCTGTTTTTAAAAAGGCTGACTAACTGCTGAACCACACATAATAATGGAGTTTTAACTTAATATATTTTCTTGTTTCAGTTTTAAAAAATAGACTTTGTAAGAATAAAAGTTCTATAATAATTACTAATTACAAACTGTCCCTTTTTATAAATGTTCAAAATGTTGATAATTTACTTA
>JAVQKG010258093.1:0-12346 GCA_036025885.1 Hypseleotris bucephala
AGACTAATCTAATAAAACTAAAAGGATTAGATAATTAAAACAAATAAATAAGGCCAATAAATGATGTTTTGTTATGTAAAATGATGTTTTGTGATGTAAAATTGATTCAGTAACAAAACATTAAGAAAAGTTGACACTGTATACAGTGTATCAACCTAAAAAAGTACCACTGTTAGTCTAGAATAAAATCAAAGCCAAAGTTATGATTAGATTAGACCAGTTTTAGTGATGCAGAGTGAATGAAACGATTCGACTATGACAACATTTTAGTCGACTAAGATCTCAGTGACTGGTTGACTAAGTGACTAAAGGTTGTCAGCCATACATAAAGCTAAAGACAATGATATATAATCATTTGTATGTTTGTTAGGTCATCATTGGAGTAAGCTAAGCTAGCACCGTTACCACAAAGGAAGAAGGTTTCTCCGTGTGTGTTAGTTAACTTCTGGTACAAAAACCACAAGCCCCTACCATATAAATCCTAGATCTTGGTAAGTCCTGACCAAGAATCTAGCTCAAGATCTGCACTGCGATCTAAACTCCACCAATGGCCCAGTTGTATGGTGCTTAAAATATCAAAATGTAGCTGTCATTGTTGTTGTACCATAGCCATGATACACACAGGTTGAAGCAGCTGTGATGTCAGTATGGCTGGTAAATTGCTGTTTTTTTCAAAGGAGGCACAAATTAAAAGAAAAATGTGTGAAAATGGTGCTGTTTTTAAAAATGATATGTATATGAAAACTGATTTTATATTTACTCATTCTAAGCACAGATGTTTTGGGTTTCGAGTTGCTTTAACACGTCGCATCAGCCTTGAAGCTATATGGAGGTCTTTTCAAATAAAATAAATTAATTACCTAAGCAGATGATGAATTGATATGAGGTGCATGTATTTATATTTATAAGATGTACATCAAATGACTCCATAAGCACTTGAACATGAGGCTTGTTTACAGTGCAATAAATGCTGCTTTGTTTTAAACTGATCTAAACAAGCTATATGTGTGTCATGTGATTACACTGGGCTTGTGTTGGTAAACAAAGTAGATTTTCTTATGCACTCACTTATATCGTTTAAATGTTGATTCGTTAAAAAGTCACATGCTTTTTTTCAATAGGATTTAAATTCTAATAATCCCCTTTACAAAAAACAACAGTATAGAAGTTATAAGGGAATTTATGCTCTTGACATAAATGCAAATGTTCCCATAACTATTAGTTGTTTTTGTTTTGTTTTTTATTTCACATTCATAATGTGTTTTTGGCTACAAAAAAATCCCCAATTTCAGGTCTGCCCAATTCTAAGAAATGGTTGTCAATGTAATTTAATCTTCAAAAGAATTGGAGTTTGACATATCATATAACTTTTACACTGGAAAAAATATAATATTGCTCAACTAACAAATTGTGCAGTAATCTTTCACAAGCAAAATTTTTCATTGTCTAATAGATGTCTTGTGTTTTCACCTATAATGGACTATCTCACATTTAATATTTCATAAATACAGCTTTGGATGTGTAGTTAAAACTGTAACAAGTATTTTTGCATGAATTAAATCATCTCTGTGATTAAGGTTTTTCAGTGTAAACATTGAAAGCCTAAAAATGTGAAGTAAAGCTGCTTTAAGTTGGAATGTCATGTCCACCCCCACTCCTCCAAATCACTACTTTCACTCCACCTCACCCCCACTCTGGCCTCAGGTCCAGGGCAGTGTTTAGCAGGTTTCTCCCCCTCTCTCGCCCCTCTCTCTGACCTGACTATAGTCTTCCCCTGGCCTGGTATGTCGGCGCCTCCCCCCTCCCCCGCTGCCTCCCCCTCTGGTTAGCCTTGACTCAGGCTTACTGCTCGCTCTCAGCTGCTTGCTCGATGCTGACTGTTGATTGGTGGGTAAGGCCAAGAAGGAAGCCTTGCTAGTATTTATAGAGACTCTCTCATTTACCAGAACAATAACAACCCTCCCCCACAGCGCACAAGTGAGTGGCAAACTGACTTTTGGTTTCTCATCACAAGGGAAATGCACTGAGTATACAGGACACAGATAATGTTGCAATGCCTTGGAGGGGGAAGCAAGAGAAAAAGCGGTTAAAGAGCCGTTAATGTTTGTGGATTTCTGTGCATTTTTTTTTACAGATTTTTGATTCATTCTTGGATTATTAAGATCAGAATCAGAAAGGTTTTGTTGCTATATGAGTGCACATTAGGAAATTGCGGCAGTGCTTGGTAAACATAAAACTAACACTTTTAAGCATGCAATAAATAAAATAAAAAAACATCATTAAAATAAAATAGAATAAAATACTCTTCCACACTCATGCAAAGCTATCTTTAAGCTGAAGATTTAACCAATTCACTGTCCTTACATCCCATTTTGAACCTACCCATACATTACTAAATAATCTGGCATGCGTTTTAATCTGAAATCCCATAAGCCGATAATTTGTGCAAACTGAACAGTACATAAGTTACATGTCAATTAGAATTTGTATTTAAATCTAATCTCTTGCAATGCAACCTCAAATAACTATTGTGTATTTTACTAATCTCATGTCACTACTATAGAGCTCAATATTGTGTACATTGTGAAAGTGCTTGACCTTATGCAATATTGTACGTGCAAATAGCGTAACAGGGCAGACCTATAGGAGCTATGGGCTTCATTCACTGGCACTACCTGCGCTAGTCGGATTAGCCAGTTAGAAAGGATTGAGTCAGTGGCCATTAGTTGTAGAGGATATATTAGTCTGTGAAATAAAAATAAAAACAGTGGGCCAGAATAAACTGTCAACTAACCCCCCGCCCACACTGTAATTTACTTACCAGAAGCTCTGCATAGTCAAAAGTGTAGGACGCAGATAATGGTTGGAGCAGTGACACAGCTAATGGGGGAAGTGACAGCTTTTTAGCATCTGAGGAAGAAATGGCTACAGCCGCTAATGTACAGTGTTAGCAGCCAAGAAGGGTGCACTAATGGGAACGTATGTGTTGTTATAGCATTACCTGGCTAAAATAGTTGACATAAATGGCTATTAGCTGAGCAGTAACATATGTTGGCTGCCCATCCCCCAAAGCTCCAGCCATATTTAAATATATTCACACTAAGCTAGTAAGTTTAATTTTCACCATCCTTTAGACTTTTTTCAGAATGACTGGGCTATGCAAAAAGGCATAATTGAATGTTAGTGTGAACGCAACAATTTTCCTTTCACCCCACATTGCTTTGAGTTTCAAAATGCATAAATACAGTGTCAGACATATCAGGTTTAATCTACTAAAATCTGATCCAGCCAAGAAGAACTCACAAATTGGAATATATATGTTGTACAAATAGCTTACTTAAATGGGCATTATTTGATTTATCACCTTTTGGCTGCCCATCCCCCAAACAGAGAAGCTCCGGTTATAGTTAAACATATTCACACCAAGCTAGTAAGTTTAATTTTCACCATCTCCAGACTTCAACCAGAAGAATTGGGCTGCTTCAATGTTAGTGTGATCAAACAAATGGCTTTCACCCCATATCACTTTGTGGTTAAAAATACATTGATATGTCAGGCTGCAGGCATATCAGTACAATGTTAAAGGTGTAGTCTGTAATTTTTTTTTAAATAAGCAAAATTTAATGGATAAGTAAAAAAAAATGATGATGCACAAATAAGAATGTATATGTTGTTATAGCACTACCTGGCTAAAATAGTTGACTTACAGTAAATGGCCAAAATTTGATTTATCAGCAGAAACACCGTTTGGTTGCCCATCCCCCAAACAGAGAAGCTGCAGTCATATTTAAATATACTCACACTTAGTTAAATTTAGTGAATTCACCATATCTGCTTTTCTGTGAAGGTTTATTTCATTCATCCGGGTTGTCAAATCAAAGTTGAAGAAATTAGTCATCTGGACTAAACCTAAGTCCAGATGACTGATTTTAACTTTCTTCAACTTTGACATATCTGCTTTCTGTACATGCACTATCCTCTAGACTTCGACCAGAGGGACAAGGCTGCATTAGACATTATTTACGGTTGACATTAACAAAATACTGCACGTGTCAGCCATGCCAGTACAATACTAAAGGTGTAGTCTGTAAGTTTTTGAAAATAAGAAACGTTAAAAAATGGTTAGAAATTGACAATCTGATACAGCCAAGAAGAACCCACTAATAGGAATGTATATGTTGTTACACCATTACCTGGCTAAAATAGTTGACTTAAATGGCTATTAGTTGATTTATCAGCAGTACCACCTTTCACTGCCCAACCCCAAGTAGTAGTGTTAAAGTCCATCTATACTTAAATATATTTACACTAAGCTAATAAATAAAATTGGTGAATTTGCAGTCACACACCGTATCCGATTTCCGTACATGCACTAACCTCTAGACTACATTCAGAATACATTGACTGGGCTGCATAAACAGAACTATCTGATTTAGCCAAGAAGGATGCACTAATAGGAATATTTATGTAGTTAAACCATTACCTGGCTAAACTAGTTGACTTAAATGGCCATTAGTGTATGTATCAGCAGTAACACCGTTTGGCTGCCCATCCCCCACTCACAGTAGCTTTAAACCCAGTCATATTTAAATATATTCCCACTGAGCTAATGTGTTGCATTTGTAAATTTACATTCCCACACCATATCTGCTATTTGTACATTCACTAACCTCTAGCCTTCAACCTCTAGACTGGACTGCATATAAAGACACAATTCACTGTTTTAGCCAGTATCTTACAGGTAACAACTAAACAAATGGATTTTACCCCATATTGCTCTGTGGTTCAGATGCATTACCAGGTTTGTCAGTGCAATGTTAAAGGTGTAGTCTGTAAGTTTCCTAAAATAAGAAAAAAAAAAAGTTCAAATTGACTATCTGACACTGTTGTAAGGTTAGGGGAGGGACTATAGAAAAAACTCGACTACTATCGGTCAAAGTGGTATCCCAAAAAGTGTGATTTGATGTTGCTGTAGAGGCCAGCGGAGGGACTAAAGTAAAATAATAATTATGACAGACTAGCTTCTTTACACTAGGCGTTTTGGGGGTTTCCTGTATCACTGCTACTTTGTTTACCTGTAGACAGCAGCCAATAGCTCTCTAGGACTCATGCAGCTGCTGTCACTGTTTACTGGAAAGGAATACATGGACTATGCCCACAGCCGGATTTAGCCTTCACAGCAAGCTTTCTCAATCAAGTTCTCGCTTTTAAAATGAAAAACAAGCTAACCAGAGACAGGGTGACCACAAATTGTTACAGCATGGTCTAAAAATAAAAGTAGTGCTCTAAGCCATTAATGCTATTCAAATATATAAAAGGTCAGATTTTAATTGGGTCACCATAAATATTTCCAGTTTAAAAATAAAGAAAGTGCATTAGCACAAAACCATGAGATATAGAACAAAAATGGAATTACATACTGAAAAATGTTTTGTAACTAAGAAGAATAAGCAATCAAAAAAGAGTGCTAAATCAGACTAGTAAGTGTCCTTGTGTGAAGAGCCACAACCAAAACATAGCATAGCACTGGTGAAATTTTGGCTGTTTCCGACTACTTTTTGGCTTTTTAAAATCTGGTATGAAGATTCTATTTTGACCTTGTTTAGAACTTATTAAGTTTGTAAAATATGGTTTAGACTTAGATCTGGTTAAATCCAGGTTTGGTACAGTCCCAGTTTTGACCTTGTTTAGACTTTAAGACTAGATTCAGACCTGGTTTGGAGATAAAGAAGTCCTGCTTGTTTAATTTGGTTTACCTTTGCCTTACATAACAAAATACTCAAAGAGCCACATAGAGGTGCTAAAAAACTCTAAAACCATTGTTTGCCTATGTCTGTAATGACCAATAAAAATATGGGTCCCTAGAAAATCGTTTGAGGAACCCTGGTACAAAGAATATTACAATAACCATTAAGATTAGCCCCAGTACAAGCCCACCCCTGCACACTGTAGACACTCCCACACCTTCAGCCAGCCTATCTGTGTCCACTTCCTTTATTTACATCAGGAAAATGTCTAGTTATGATTCTACCAACATTCTCATAACTAGATATAATTAAACTCTGCATTGTATAACTCCATTTTAGACAGCTAGTATTTTGGGCAGTGTAAAAATCTCAAAGTCATTTTTTAAGCACTATGCATACACCTTTTCTTTTTAATTATTCATTCTCGGGAGTACTGAAGAGCAAATGCTGTACAAAAGTGAAGGTCGTCTGCAAATGCCTTTTCTTCCTGCTTCACTTACTTTAACAAAGACTAGAGCGCTGCCATCTCTCTACACTCCAGTCCAGTTGGTGCCCCGGCTCAAAAGGCTCACAGCAAAGCCCTGTATTCACTGAAGAAGAAGGAGTAACAAGACAATGGTCAATGCAGGCAGAAAGATTCTTCATGTTTTGAGTGTGGCGTCTCTAAGACTTCCTGAATAAAGGTATACTGTCATCTTCAGCACCAGCCTGTCAATTCTATCATTGTTATTTAGTGGAGAGTCCTGCTGCCAACAAAGGGACAGCAAACACCACAATGAGGCATTTAAAGCATTAAGCCACAGAAGGTGTGCTCACAGTAAGCTCATGCCTGGAGCTGAGAGACAGAAAGAATCCTTCTGTTGCTCTTTTGATCAACTGCACTGACCAAAACAAGGCTTGTTTGTTGCCATGGATAATTTGATAAGAAATGATCTGACTACTTCCCCCTTTTTGGATCAATGGACCATTGATTTTAGAATGATCCAAAACTTTAACCATGTTAACAACAATGTGTGGGGTTGTGTAAAGGCTATTTAGAGCAGCAGACAAACCTGTATTATGTTATTTACAGGCAACAACAAGATGTTAAGCATTAATATTACAATAACTATATGAACAAGACTAGGCTGGAAATGTCTGTGTTACTATCTCACACAAACAGAAAAACAAACATATCTGAAAACTTAACTGGTTAGTACTCCGCTGAGCTTTGGGCTTTGTCACAAGGACTTAGTTAAAAGCTCATTTGCAATAATATCATGGAGTGTGGTGCGTTGCTTGTTGATGTTGATTCTTTGTTTGGCCTGACTGGCTGTGTGAGTTTCTTACACCTGGGAGTGGCTTATTAGCACTAGTTTAGAGCGGCTGAGCAATGTCAAACAATGACAAAGCCTGCAGTGGTTGGCCATTTATAGACAAGTTCCCTGGACAATAGATTAGCTCGCTCTTTCAAAGTGCTCCATTCATTTGCAATTGCAGGCAAGAGGTCGTTGTCCTGAAGTGGGCAATCAGAGACGTGAGCATGTGCACAGTAAACACACACATGCTGCGTGTCATTTAGGCATCTGGACTCAGCACTAGGCCCTGTGCTGCTGCAGCCAGTGTGGCCTATAATAACATTCAGCCTGCATTCCTCTGCCCCCTCCACTGAGCAGGCCAACAGCAGACTGGAGGTCACATGGACCAGCAGTCATCTTGTAGATGAAATCTTAGCACATACCAAAGCAGAATTCAAACACACATAAACAAATAAACCAGAGGGTGGCAACAAGCATGGGACACATATTAGTTCAATTAAAGTTACTTATCAGTGCATGCTTTTCCTCTGTACGCTGTGTTTTATACAAATACCTTCTATTAAATGTATATTTTGTTTTGTCATTCTAAACATCTAATCACACGTAGACACGTATGCCTGCAGGCTTCATCCTACAAATGATAAGTAGTCACTTAAAAAGACAAACAAGATGTTCAAATATTCTTTTAAAAAGCAACAGGGGGAGGAGTGTATTCAAACACGCTACAGTGTCACAACTCTCCAGCAGCAGGCTTGTTTCGACGCCCATACACAATGATATAGCGAAGGGCCAATAGGAACAAAGAAGAGGCAGGACTGAGGCTCCACCTCTCCTCGACTGCCTTCCTCTGAGCTCTTCAGATGTACATAATCCCTGAGTTGACCCAGAAAATAGGCAGTCGTTTCAAGATCTGATGCGGCAGTCTTTGTGCACACCGTCCCCGCTTGAGCATGAAGCGTAACCCAGTGGAATACAGCAGAGTCTAGGCACCGGAGCTTCGCCGTGCAGTTTTCAAAGGACGGAGCCACAGCAAAGTAGCGCAACTTTGTGGAGACGTAACGGTGTAGGGTAAGCACGTTTAATCGCTTGTGATGGCTGTCTTAAGCGTTGGTTTATTGTAGTCTTGAGGGCAGTCGATCCATTGTTTGAATTTCAAAGTCGGAACATCCAAATTGACATTTTTTTTCTCTCGGAGCGAGTATTACCAGGAAAATGAATGAGCCAATCATAAAATGGTTCGATAAAAGCAATTGCGTTTGTTCAGTGCATTTCCTTAACACAAATGTGAGGATTCAGCTGTTTGAGATGTTCTATGATGTCAGTGGTCTTTGTTGCAACCTTACGTGCGTAAAATGTAACTGCTCTGTCACAGCTGACATGCATCATGATGAGATTTAGGTAATATTATTAAACGTTGCACGTTTTATATCCTAAATGTAAAACGAGTCGTGCGTGCGCGGATTGTCGAGCAGTAAAATGTACCCAAACAATGTGTGATGTTAACCTGTAATTCCAACCTGGGCGTTCATTCCTTGGCACAAAGAGAAGAGGCAGACTAAGCACTCTAGTAATGTGTTTTCAGCGTTTAGTAAGCTACACTGAAATAGCCTGAAGTTGTTTTTTTTGTAATTTCGGGCATTTTTGTATTTTTTACTTATGACTGTGGCTATAGCCTACCTGATCCATTTTAGTTTGTAGTTGTAGATAGATGGTATTCCATATGCACCATTCACAAATGAACAATATTACATTACACTGTTTTATAATTAGTTTGGGTCAGGTACAGGCCACAGGGACATATCAGTGTCAGAGTGAGCATTTGTTGTTGTAGTCTGAAACATGTTTGTGCACATGGCATTGTCTTGATGAGTGTCTCTCTTTAGACAGGAGGCATGGCTGACCATCTGATGATGCCCATGAATCACAACTCAGCAGGTGCCGGTCTCCACGGTTACAGGATGGGCATGAACGGCGGCCTGCAGGCAGGTCACCAGCAGCACGCTAACCAGCAGCACGCTAACCAGCAGCATGCTAACCAGCAGCACGCTAACCAGCAGGGCATGCGGCCCATGCCCAACGGCCAGATGATGCACTACGGCGGCCAGGCCAACATGGAGGCAGCCATGAGGCAGCGGCAGGGCATGGTGGCCGGGCCCATGAACGGACAGATGAACGGAGCTCAGATGGGCCACCACCAGATGACCTCCGCTAACATGATGTACAACGGTCAGCAGCACCACCCAGGACAACAGCACCACATGCACCCCCAGCAGCACTCACAGCAGCACCCGCAGACCCAGCACCCGCAGACCCAGCACCCGCAGCACCCACAGCAACAACAGCAGTTCATGAACGGAGGGCTAACGTCCCAGCAGCTCATGGCCAGCATGCAGCTGCAGAAACTCAACACGCAGTACCACGGACACCCTCTAGGGCCTATCGCCGCGAACCACATGGGCACGGCTACCCAGTACCGAATGAACCCGGCCCAGTTGGCCAACATGCAGCACATGGCGGGCCCCGCTCTGGTGCTGAACGGCATGGACGCGGATATGATCGACGAGGACGTCCTCACGGCACTGGTCATGGAGCTAGGCCTTGACCGGGTCCAGGAACTGCCCGAACTGTTCTTGGGACAAAATGAGTTTGATTTTATTTCAGACTTTGTGAACAAACAGCAGCCCAGCACTGTTAGCTGCTGAAAGGATCTGATTTAGCTTTTGGCACAAATGGACGAGGATTGTCCGGGACGGATGAGTGCTCAGTCCTGCTTTTATTTTTGTGAGCACCTTTCTGCACAAGGCAGTGAGACAGTGGACAGCCCTGGAGTCCACTGTGAAGACAGTGTCTCATTTGTGCGAGTGGCCAGAGGAGTGGGCTAAAGGCCTGGACCAGCCTCACTCCTGGACTTGAATGTAATAAAATGCCACTTTGAACAATGCTATGACACTGTGTAGCCCCAGGTATGGACTCATCATGATTTACCAGTCAAAGGTGTATTTATTTATTCCTATCTGAGAAACCTGATACAAAGAAGTGTTTTATTTTTAGTAGGACAGAAGAGAAACTGATTTGAGGTTCTCTGCTCATGATTTGTTGAGTTTAGAGTATTCTCTGCCGACTGCTCATGTGAGAGTGTCATACATAATGGTTCACTTATGGAGAAGTGCTGCCTTTTTAGATGTGATGTTCTCAAAGTCTACTGCTTGGACTGTATGAAGCTACAAAGCTGTATTTCAACATGTTGACACTGTTGTGTTCTATTGGAGATGTAGAACCGCCTTAATTTCGCAGATTCTTATTTATTGGTTGTTTATATTGTCCCCTTTTTGTGGTCAAGATGGGGGTGTATTCTTTCTGTGCGAGGGCTTTGAGGATCAATAAAGATGGCCTGGATAGAAGTGTGGCCTGCTTTTCCATTCATTGCACTGCTTTCCCCCCAGGCGCTGGAGAGTTCGCTTAGTGCTTAGGTTAACATGTGGGTGCACACAAACCTCAGCCTGATTTGGAGGCATTTAAACAAATACAATATTAATATTGTAACGGAAAGGGCCTATACTGCAAATCCCCCGAGCTTTCTATTTGTGTGCTTTTCTTTTTCACATTGGGTACACTGTGTCTCGCTTATGAACCTGACTGACAGATGATAATTGCACAGATCTTTGCTCACAAGAGGAGCTCCTACTGCTCAAATTAGAATAACAGTTCAGGTTTAGCTGATTAGTAATTCAAGCAATATTTGTCACGAAAAACCCAGAACAATTACATTTATGAGAACAAAATGTTGAAATAATAGTACTATTGCACACAATGGTTCAGTACATATTCAAATGATTATTTTCAGTCTCAGGTTTTAAGATCTCTGCACTACATGGTATTTTGTTTTGTGTATTTTGTCCAAAAAAATAATTATTTAGTTATTAGTGCAACAGAAGTCATCTGAAAAAACTTTGAGGTCTTTTTAACCAATCACACATTTCCATCAGGGGTGCTCTGATTGGTCGAGAACTAGAATCTTATTAGGAATAATGTGAAGGAGCTGATGTTTATTTCAAAATTCACAGCTTAATTATAACAATAAGTATTTTCATTCCAAATATTTTAAACCCAACTCCAGGCTGTTGCTTGTTATTGTCATACTTCCTGGTTTGTGTGAGACCTTGATAAAGGGTTGCAAAGGAGAGGAAGAGGACCAGGGAGTGTGTCATTCAAACTTTGATGTTTTTTAAACCCATCACTTTTACAGTCACAAAATCAGGTAGTGCAGCTTTAAGGTCTACACATTTACCATTGCGAGCTAGGGTAAACGCCTTGATGGAGGTATTCTTGTTGCCTTTTGTGTACGAGTCCTTAGAATGTTTAGCCTTTGTGTGTGGTTGGCAAAGTGTATAATGCCCAAAGAATGCTTACCTTGATAAGGGTTTAACTAAAGCCTCAAAGACAGTCTCCCATTGTCCCAGTTTACCCAATCATTCCAAACAACAATAACTTTGAACAATGTATGTAAATTCGAAACAATTCTTCCCCCAGAAAGCCGCAGCCACTTACGAGGTAGTAAAACAATTTTCCCCATATGATTGCATTCATTATGAAATGAGGGTAAAGAGATTCGCCGCAGTGCCTGAGTTTGCTGGATTGTTTTGTGCCTCCAGGCGATGAAAACGCTTGATTGAGGTCATGTTGGGAATGTCATCATAGTGTTTAGCTCTTTCCACATTGTCAACAGAGGCATCTTTAGCAACATCATGAGTAACAGGGGGAAAATGAGAGGCGCTGCTAATGCTCGCCACAAGTAATGCTGTTTGCTGATTGCTCGCTTTTTTTTTTTTTTTATTCTAACTCGTTTCCTGGGAGCTGCCTCATGTAATTTCATTTGCGCAGTTGTGTAAGGGACAATTAGGCTGGAAGCTTCAGAGATTGTGTGGAAGCAGCAATAAGGTCACTAGTTGTTACGTTTCTTCTAAGGTTTTCTTTACAGGTAGAAAGTACAATATTTTATAGGGCTGAAAGATTAATCGAAATTTAATCAAAATCACAATTTTAATGGTCCCAATTAGCAAATCGCAAAGGCTGCAATTTTTTAGTCAGTATAAAATCTCAAAACAGAATATATGGTGAAAAACCTTGTAGGTTTAACCTCTACAAACATGTTCTGAAAGGTTCACATGTTCTGAACAGTTCAGATTCTAGTTTTTCTCAAGTGTTAATGCTTTCAGACATGTTTCAAATGTGCTCTGTGAACTGAACTTCAAATCGCAAATCTGTCAATTACATATTTTTTCAAAATCGTTCAGCCCTAAT
>JAVQKG010258109.1:0-12182 GCA_036025885.1 Hypseleotris bucephala
TTATACAGAGATAGCAGATCTCTTATGCAACAGTTTTATCCATTATTCACATACGTATTTTGATTTATATAAAACTTTGAATTAGTGACATTTTTGACTATATCATGTCCCAAAAGTTATAGCATCTATCTATATTTATTGTATAATAATAATAATACTAATGCATACCATGAATACAGTAGCATTTTTCTATATACCCATAGACGCTTTACAATTGCATTCACCCCACACAGTGGTGGTGGGAAGTTTCTTGCTGCCCTGGCTGGGGCACATTGACAGAGGCATTGATGCCAGTCTGTGCCTATGGCCAACCACGACTAAACACATTAATTCATAGGCAATGTGGGTAAAGTGTTTGCCCATGGACACAACAACAATATGCGCTTGAGCAAGGATTCGAACCGGCTACCCTCTGGTTGCAGGGAAAACGCCACTTCACCACTGGCGCCCCACATTTAGTTTCTTCCTATCCAGATATAGCATTTGACATTGTAGCGATATGTGTAGCCCTATTGCTTTTCTGTTGTTTTTTGAAGCAGAGTACCCCTCCATGTTCCCTCAATGTCTACTTACCTGTTTTCTTTATTCTACAACTACCTTCTTCTAAATTTCAGATGCTCAACCTGCTCTCTCCCAAACCTACCATCCTCACTGGGTTTAAGCACTGGCCCGAATGAATGAATAAGTCGCTCTGCGTGCCTCTTCTTCATCGCTGTAACCATGGAAACACCCGCTATTTCTCTTCCTCATCCTCAGAGAAAATGGCCCGGAGCTAATGTTGGAATAAAACAGACATATCAGCTGTCAGGAGAAATCTTGTGCTGGTCATAGTGAAGAAAGCCCCAGGGTTGGACTGTATTACAAAGGATAGAACAAAGAGCAAGCTGCAGTGGCTATTGAAGAGAATATTAAAGGGGGCTTAATAGGACTTTAATAACACTTTTTAATAACAGTTTTGCATTTCAATTTTTTCATCCCTGAGAACTGTAGCTTTCTTTTTGTTAGCTGAAAATACCCTCTTTAACCCTGGTGTCCCCATTTATCTACAGCTAATGGACACAAAAAAAGTTGTAGAAAGATATGGTTTCTTCAGTTAAGTCCTGGTTGAGACCCCTTGTTCAAATTTGGTTTTGTCCTGATTTAGACCTGGTTTAATCTTGATTTAGTTCTGGTTTGGTTTTCATATTCTCAAAAGAAAGGTTTATTTGGAAACAATGTTCAAACTAAGCTTTGTCCTGGTTCAGACCTTTAAGTCCTGTGTAGTCCTAGTAGTACTAGTTTAGTCCTGGTTTAGTAAAGTCTGCCTCTTATAGGTCCCCAAATTACAACTAGCCCACTTCCCTTATCAGCAAATAGTAATATCAAGATTGTGTTACTTCTTATCTATGTAGAAAGGTGAAACTAAACTTTTTCAGCTCATGGGAAGGTCACTGCCCCAGCATATGGAATTCCTCTGGGTATATTTTTAACAAGGAACATTATAACATGCTAGAAAACTTACAAAAGATAAACAGCATAATATAGTCTCTTTGAATATGTGTGATTTCCATGCCATGCCAATTAAGTGGACATGAAGCCTATTTGTGCCCAATAAAGAAACACATGCTTGGGTTGATTTACATAATGTTGTGGATTGTAAAAAGGAGGACAGGACTCTGGGGTGTAAGCAGCAAACTTTTGAAAGAGATAAATTAGGCTAGCCCGAATCTTGTCTGGAAACCGAATGCATTTTGTAAAAGGGTGGTCTGTGAAATATTTATTGATAGGTAACCTTTTCTCTATAAAGTAATTGTCTCTGGTTTGGACGAGATCACAATGCTTCTAAAACTCAACAAATGGAAAAGCTGTGCATACATTTTTCATCTTCTTGCTTCTCATTGTTTTGTTCTTTATCTGCGCAACCACAGCACTACCCGTTAATTTCAGTGTAGTTGTAATTTTTCTCCATTTCTCAGCAACACATAATTCAGTGGATATTTCTTGTATGAAAAAGCTACATTTCTGAGTGTGTGACCCATTTCTATTCCTGTAATTACCGGTACTTTGTTGCAACATGCTTTTTACAGACCCATGGTGATAAAATTATTTTACTTTGTCTACTATGTATTTTTAGAATCAGTTTCACCACTATGGTCTCAAATTGGCTGAACTTAATTGATATTAAACCTCCCCACACTAGCATACCTCTAAAACCACAGTCTACATGTCATCCCCGTGTTACTGTAAGTTCTCTCCTCCTGGATACTCAAGTTGCCTTCCTCCAAGACATGCATGTGAAAAGATATGTTAGTTGAATTAGTTGAGCTTTCTTGTGAATAAATGTGAGAGTAAACTATTGTCTGTCAGTGTGTCAGCCCTGCAACTAATTGTCCTTATTCCAGGGTGTTTCCTGTATAAGGCCCATAGTTGCTGCATGGAATATGCTCCACTGTTAAGCATTGTTTGTTGTTGATTTTCTTTTTCTAAATTAATGTAATTCTTTGGAAATTCCCATGCAATACCTACCTACACATTATTATAGGGGGAAAATTGTAGTTTGCCTTACACAAACGCACACTTTTCATCTCAACACAACAACTACACAACCTGACGGTAATTGCGTTCACATTTAGCCTCCTTATACATCTTGTGGGCTGTGGTCCATTTGAAGTCATATTAACCTTTGGCCAAATGCAGCCGTGTTGTTAGCCTGGTTTCATCAGTGGTGCCTGGGGCGGCTACTGTTAACATTATATACTGTTGGGAATAAAGGGAATGGATGGGGTCAATGGGAAAACACACACTTTGTAGACGACTATTGACAACAGCATTATAGAGGAGCAAGTGGTCTTTTATTTTTAGTTAATTTGTTTATTTGGAAGGGACAATGCACATTAATGAACATACAATTTGTATAGAATCACACAATTGACAAAAATAACCCAGATTTAGCACATAGTTTACATCCGCAGTCCCTGAAAAAAAAAACATAACTACCACATAAATTACAATTATAGTAGTGTTGTTCATTGAGGTAATAATAACAAAAGTGCTAATTTATCCTCAAATTATTGTGATGATCATGGTCAAAACACACACACACATGTTTGTACCATTTACCATAACATTATAGCAAGTGGTCTAAACTGAGAGGATGCATAGTGGCATGTTTGAATGAACCACTGAGTCAATATTCTGGTAATAGACACAAATGCATACATTATTAACATATTTCTACTCAGATTTAAAAAAGTACTAGCATCTATGTATCATGTCTAAATAAATGTTCAAAGCCACCAGTCTAAACCAAGACTTAACCAAGACTAAAACCTGGCCTTGGAACTCTAAACCAAACCAGATACCGATACTAAACTGGACTGAAGCAGGTCTTAATCAGAACTAAACCAGGTCTAACATGACACTTTTCCCCCTGAGGTCCTGAGCATTTATTAAATTCTATGTACGGCTTTGGATTGTAATCAATGGGAAGAACATATTGACCATACCATTAAAGAGGAGTTAGTGGTCTAAATTTACCATGACAATTACCAGTAAGTGAATCCAGCTCTGTACTAAGACAACACTTATTTGCAGCTGGCTAATTGCGGACGGGTGATGTCTAAATTAAGACAGTGTTTCCTTGTCAACCATTGCAGCAGTCTCATCTGAGCATGTCTCTTGATACCTACTTCACTGAAATACAATTGGTGCAGTACAATTAGCTTCTTCTGCACAATTAAAGTATTTTGGAATTGGCAACTGATTAATTAAAAAGGGATCTTACTTCAAACTGCATTATCATCTGACTTGTCTTTCTGGTTCAAAGGAAAAGAAGACCCATCTAAAACCATTAGGAGATCCTATTCAACTCCAGTGTGGGTTTATAATTTAGCTATAGGCCTGAGTATCATATCACAGATCTACACTCATTTATACACACCCACATCACAGCTTAATGCTATCTTCTGCACTGTTCAAAGCAGGACAAATGTGTGCACAACAGTTATTTTGTAATACAGTATGCAAGCTTGTACATTCTTTGCTAAATTTCTCTGTTGAGTTAATTAAAGTAATTTGTCTGTACTTACATCTTCTTGAGTTTGTAGGCTATTCAAATGTTAGTTGATGCATCCATCGTTTACTATTAATTTATCATACCACTTATTCCCTATGGACACATGTGACTGGAAGCTATGCCAGCAACTTTTGGGGTAGGGTACACAATGGACAATGGCCATTTAGTTGCAGGGCTGACATTTTGAGGCATGAACTTACAGGAAATCTTTGTCATGTAGGCAATATGCTCTTTTTGGATAGAGTCATAGGGCATGCATAATTATGACAAACATTAACTTTTTTTTTTGCTTTTGCTTAGATAAAACACAATAGTAATATCATGATCCAACAAATAGCCAACATTCACTTTAATTTTCTCAAGTGGCTACCCTATAATTTGCAAGTACGCTTATAACCGTTTCAAATGATAGACCATAAAGTTGTCATATTGGCTCTCTCTTGATTTGTCATTGACCCCCTCTGCTTTATGTGTCTCGTGATAATAAGAGACGTACGTTTACAGCCGCTTCACTCATTCGCACTTGACCATAATAATATTGGAGACGTATTGCTCGCGCGGGGGGTACATTGCTGTTGTTATCTATCTGTCACGCATGCCCAGACATCACCATCTCTCTTTCACTAGCAGCAGTAGCAAAGGAGGAGCATCTGTGAATCTATAGTCTTCTTCAGAAAAGGGGTGCACGCGAGAGGAGCAGGTCGTTACGCACGCGGAGTGAGCTGAGGTGACCAGAACCTGCGCGAGGCAAGGGCTTTTAAAAAAACACCTAAAAAAGCAGTGCCCTTGAACGAAAAGAAAGGAGAGAGAAAGAGAAAGAAGAGGATGTAAATGGGCCATAATAGGTGATGGAGAAAGGTCTTCAAGCGCGTCTAATTGTTTTGGCGTGAAGAAACCAAGGCAGGTGAGTTAATGGGAAATGTAAATGCTTAAGTATCATCTTTGCGCGTAATTCAATATTAGAAAACTATTAAACAATTCAACTTGACTTTATTGACTTAAATGCATTGCCACCATATGGATCTAACATTTTTCATTGAAGAAATTCTTATACAAACATTGGTTACACAACAAGACCCCGCAGGTAACGAGGTGCAGGGGGGACCAGAATTTTCCCAATACGCTGCGTAAAAGTGTGTTTGAACATTACGTACGTTTTTATAACATTGAGGACTTTTACGTGAAGAGGTTCAAGACGTTCCCATGTATTACGTGTGTGTCTCAACTCTCTAGCGTCACACGAGCACATCACGGGAACCCAGATAACCTTGAGGATAAAACATCTCCCCAATGGTCAGACACGGCAGACGCACGCAGTAGACGTAATGCATGGCTTAATATAGGCTACACCAACGCGACTGGAATGATAAATGAATCGTGGTGGGTGCTGGCACAGTTAAAATATTGACGCAAAAAGAGACTATAGGCAATATCAATGTCAGTATGGTGTTTTATTGTAGAGATAATCATTAATGCTGTAAAATAATAAATAGGCTATAATAGAGCTTATGTGTCTTTTGGTAGCCTATGCTGTGTCCTTACTTAACATTGGTTTAAGAGGTGAACATATATGCTTCAACTTTGAATATATGCAGTTTAATGTTTCCCCTATTTAGTCTTTCTAGCAGCAGCATTGCAGAGGTATAGACAGCTGCACAGTCCACAATAGTAAATTACCTTCTGAGATAAGTGAGAGAACATCCTGGTCTTGGTCTGGATAAGGTTTCATCATGTGACCTCAGGAAATTATAAATCACTGGATGTTGAAAATGTCAGCATAGAGAAGCACATCATCCATCAAAAGACTCCTGATACATTAGGTGTGGTAGTGGAAGCATATGGTTTTTATATAGGTAGGCTGCTGCATTTTTGATTTTGTTGAATACATTGCATATTTTTTGGTGTAGGTTTAGGTACAGTGTAATCTTCATTTTGGCACAGTTTAGACCTAGTCATGGTTTTGAAGTGTATAGACCTGATTTAGACCTGGTTTAGTACTGAATCAGTCCTGGCATAGACCTGGGTCTTGGTTTAGTCCTGGTATGTAGACCCAGTCTTGGTTAGTCCCTGTTTACCTGCTTGATTCTTGGGTTAGTCCTAGACATGATATAATCCTGAATCAGCCCCAGTCCATACCTGGATTAGTCCTGGCTTAGTCCTGGTTTACAGACCTGATTTAGTCCTACCTGTACTGGTTTAGTCTGGGTTTAGTCCTGGTTTATATACCTGGTTTAGTCCTCGGTTAGTCATGTTTGAAAGACCTGGTTTGGTTTTCGGTTAGTCCTGGTTTAGTCCATGTTTCGTCTGTTTTTTAAATAAGGAATTTTCTGCATGAATCCCTATTTTATAGTTGATTTAGACCTGGGTTAATCCTTATTCAGACTTACTATAGTCCAATTAAATGGTACCTGGAAGCCAACTGCATACATTAAAAAGCATTTTGTCTAGACTATGGCATACTTCACAATTTATGCATTTTTTTGAAATTATTAACCTTGACAGATGATAATTGGCATGTTAATCATTTATAATAACTTGGCCATTAACTGTGAGGATGGGCTAGTGAATGTAAAAGAGTGTGACCTTTTGTACAGTAATTTTGTAGCAGGGCATGACTGTATCTTGAGGGAGCAGAGGCCAGAAATGATTCATGACCTGACTGCCTTTTCATCTCGACAAATCATCAAAGACCACAGCACTGACTTTGGTAAAAATGTAGACTTTAATTCTCTGCCTTAAAAACGAATCTGACATTTATCATAATGTCACACACGCTGCTTTTTAAGAACAAGTTCTCGAGTAATGTATTGGCAATAAGGTTTTGTTTGCACTTAAAGAAAATGTATAAAAATAGTTGGTCTTGCACAGCAGGTCCATATATTGTTGGCTCAGGATTTTATATGAACAATGGGGAGAGGACAGCTGGCTCATTGGTCCACTTTATTCTTGTTGAGGTCTAGTTCTACCCCAAGAATTAATTGAGACTAAATCAGGCTAAATTGGGATTAAACCAGGACTAAACAAGGTCTAACAAACTAATTTAGGACAATAGGAAAATCTGCCCTATACCTTGCATCACTTTAAAATGCAATGGTTAGATTGTACCAAAGTGACTAGCATTTCAGCTTCTCAATGGGTTTTCTATAATTGTCCAAAGGTTGTTGAAATTGTATTATGTAATATGCACTCATTAATGTCCCATCAAGAGATTCTTTTAAATTTAACTCTAGTTGTCTCAAGCATTTTTCCTGTATGGCTTTTTTTATGCTGTGCCGTGCCATGTTAAAAAATATAGTTAACATGTAAAGAAAATGAAATTCCTCATAACCCCATATAATTAGACACATTCATTTTGAAATTCATGTAAATGTTATCATCCATACAACATACCTTTCCAAAGATTTACACTGATGTACATTGTCGGTACAGCAACTCTCAATGCTCCAGCAATTAAGTAATCAACTATAATTAAACAGCTATTATCAAGTGATGTCCAACATTATGGCAAATCTAATAATTTTTATGCAAATCCTCTGCGTCTAGTGAATGCATTGAAGTGCTGAATGTCTTACAAGCAGAAATGCTCACTGCAGCACCTGTGTGGCTATAGGACTGCAGAGAGCCATTACTCCAACTGTTAGCAGGTTAGTTAACCATGAAGGTGGATAGGTAAGGAATATTAAATGCTATGGATATGGAGGTGCTTGAAGCAATAAATTTCCAAAAGGTGAATGCATAAAAGACAATGGGAGGATATGAGGGAAGAAGTGTGCCCTATAGGGAAAAGTCAAATGAGGTACAAAGCATTTATGATATTGTAATTCAAATCAGCTCTAACAAAGTGAAGGAGAGAAACGTGGAGAAGGCATAGTGTGCACTGGCCACTTTATTAGGTAGACCTGTTTTACCTTCCTGTGAGTTGAAATAGCTAATTAGTACATTGCAACAAGACAGTAAAATTAGTTATCGAATATATTCTGATAAACTTGCTGTAGTTCAAACCAATTGTCAATATAAAAAAAGAAAAGGAGATTTAAATTCAGACTATTCATAATGTTCCAGAAATTGATGAAAGTTGATCTGCTGGATTTTTGCAGAGAATGATTTGGCAAAGATACAATATCCTGTGAGTGGTAGATTTGTAGGCAAAAATTAATGGGACATTAGCAATAATCATAGTCATTACATCAAGGTCTGCAGATCCTTTGGCAAACCATGAAGCGCCTCGGATACAGCAGCAGCAGAAGACCACACTACGGCCCACTATCAAGGTCTACCTAATAAAGTGGCCAGTGAGTGTTTGGCACCAGTAGGAAGTGGTTGCAGAGACAAAACACTGTGTGCTCTCTGCCAAGCACCAAGGGGTACATGGAGAGACGTGACTCACTCGCTATTATTATCCCGGATATAAAAGATATATGAGATATCAAGCACATCCCAAAGAGATGTCGAGAGAAAGACAGAAAGCAGAGGATTTTTACTTCAGCCAACAAGATTAGGTTTTGGGTTTTGTTTGTTTATCTGACAGCATGATGACTCAAAAAGTGATGGTAAAGATTAGATGGTGAAGGCTTTTTGATAAATTTATAATGAGCTAAATAAGTTTTTTTTTCTTTCTGTGGTCTGGATGCAAAAATGTATTATTAACCATTGTAAAATTTGAGTATATAGTTTAATGTTTTACAACATGGTCTGTGCTCCTTTAAGTTTTCATACACTTTGTTCTGCAGAAGGAGTAATTGCATGGCTACTTTGGGCCTGAGGTGGGGTACAGTTAAATATTAGAGAGAAATTTATAATGCCATGGTGTTGATCTTTTTTTCCTTTCCTTGATTTTTCACTCCCTATTGCTGTCACATGTGAAGAAAAAAAACTTTTCCAGCTACTTTGAGTCTGTTGCAAGGCCAAAACTTACATACATTGACACTGACTTACTGACAATAAAAGCAGTTTTGTATATATTTTTTTGTGCCTCTAAAACTGTTTTCTATCTTGTTTTAGGTTGTTTGTCTTCACTGACTTTCCAACATGGAGTCCGCTCACCTCCTGGGCACCACCAAGAAGCGTGTTAAGATCCACCCTCACACAGTCACCGCAAAATACGCCACGCACACGCCCTACTCGCCTCAGCCCGGGATACACACCCACTTTCCCCAACCGGGCGACGAAGGCTATGATGACGCACCATCTTTTGAGGATTTTGGCTCATTTATAGAAGAGACATCTGACAAAAAACAGCTCACAGAGGGCAAGAAGTGGCCACTAACTCACTTATTTGGCTCAAAAGACAAAGACACCACTAGCCCGAAACCACAAACTTCTTCTGCTGCTGGACCGAGTGGTGATGGAGGAGAAAGAGCTGCCAAAGGATCATCTAGCCGTGGCGTTGGGGAGCAGCTTGCTAGTTTTGGGGAGGCTTCGGTGTCTGCGTCCCGGCTAACATGGGTGGGTTTACTTGGTGCAGCACTAGCCCATGGTGCGCTAATTGTGCTAACACGTTTTGCATCTGAACATTTCAATCTTGGCCCGTTGTTTTTGCTTTTGGTTCGCTCCGTTGTCCAACTTCTTGCTGTCGCCGTCCCTCTACAAAAAGGTGAAAATCCATTTGGACCCGATGGTTATAGACTACGCCTCCTCTTCTACGGCGTTGCTTACTCTCTTTCCCTTTGTTGCGCCTATTCTTCGTTGACATTTATCTCCAATGGAAATGCTACAACAACATGGCGACTCGCAACCACTGCCCTATCCGCAACTCTTGCATTTTTGCTGCTTGAAGAAAAGTTAGGTTTGACAGACGGGATCACCATCGTTGCTGGATTGTTTGGTTTAGGCTTGGTCTTGCTTCCCACTGTAGACGAATACAATGTAGACACCCCTACCGATCCTGTGACTTTTTGGAAAGGTGCTTTTGGCTGGTCACTATCAGTTTTAGCGGGACTTTGGATGGCTCTTGCGCTTGTGGGATACCGATCGCTCAAGGAGAAAGTAGGCATTGGTACTGCTCTTTTTACTGTAAGCTGGACTGGATGCTTGCTAGCCCCGGCTACGCTAGCAATTCTCCAGGAGGGGTGGTCTTGGCCGATGAGCGCCCCAGCTTGGGGTCTCATCGTGGGTCTAGTTGCCTGCTCCGTGGCTGCCTTCCTTGGTATGACCCACGCCCTAACACGACTACACCCCGCTATCGTTTCGGCATCCCAAAGTTTAGAAGTCCCATTGGCTATGCTCCTCTATCTAGCTATCCTACCCGTACCCCCCTCTGCATTGGAAATAATTGGAAATGTGGTGATTTTGATAAGTGTTAGCTGGCTGGTAGCAATGAAACTGCTGCCAGCTCGAGTGGTACCAAGGCGCCAACGGGAAGAGTATGAAGAGATACTGGATTCACCGATTAAATAAACTAACATTTTATCTTACCACTCTCGAATTGCCAAGAAACACATTGTACATAAAAGACTGTGTTCGATGTTTACTGGAGCTTTATCTATTTTGTATTGTTGTCTTTGCTTTTGGGGAAAGTGCCAATATTGTGTTGTTCATTCAGTAATGTTGTGATGTTGTGACATTAAAATGAATGAAACCCAACAATGTGCTTCTTGAAAATGCAATATGAAAAAGAAAGCTGTGTGCAATGCAATCTGTGTTTTAAAGAGACAAGATTATTGAAATGTTACATGCTACTTTTCAAGCTTTTTGAATTAATTGATTAGCCTTATTTTGGGAACCATTGCTGCCTCTTTACCAACAATGCTTAGATTAAATGCATGTCTTCAAGGCCCTCTTTCCCCCTGCACATTTCACTACTGCAGTCAGTGCAAACAATAAAAAGTAGTATCAAGGTGTGCTTAATTCATAATGTAAAAAGATTAAACCAATTGTTTTCAGATTAGTGCATCAGCATACAAGAAATATATGTTTTTCACAGAGATACATTACAGCTGTAAAATTATGGTAATCTTAGAAAATGCAGGACACCAAATTATTTAGAAATTTTAATTGCTACTCAGACAGCCAAGTTATACCAACAAGCCTTTTTATTATTTTTTTTTTAAACTAGACTATTTAACTAGACTATAAACTATTGAAGACTGGACTTGAATTTTATGGAGTCAGTTGGCTTCAAATTTCTAAACATTTTACGTGTATGCTACACTTGTTACACTTGGTTTCCTTTATTCCTCTAAGTACGGTTAACTTGACAAATCCCCAAGTGTAAAGTCAACCATAAAGGGCCCCTTTAAGAGACTATTTTTAGCATAGTGTGATCGTGTGATGTGTCAGTCACCTTTAGGAACCAGCTGAGTGCGGGCCAAGAATCGATACCACTGGGACAAAACAAGGAAGGAAGGGAATAGATTGCTGGATTAGGAAGCAGAGACAGGATTGCTGGTAGATAAACGATTGGGAAGGGGAGTTGGATGATAGGATTGGCATACAGATAAGCAGCGGAGCAAGGAGAGTGATCGCTCCAGACAAAATGGGATGTGATGGAAATGACGGGTGAAAGGCAAGGACAGAACATGGCTGATAAAACATTGTGTCAAATCTAGATGCACCTGCCAAAACAAGTCGCAGCTGTGATTTATCCTTGTCATGATGGCCTGACATTCAAATTTGATGCTACGTTCAAGTTTGAAATTTATGTACATATTTCAGGCAGAATATTATGACCACTGACAGGCGAAGTGACAGATTATCTTTTCATAATGGCACCTGTCACGGGTTGGGATGTATTTGTCAGCAAGAAAACATTTTTAGTCAAAGTTGATGTGATTGAAGCAGGAAAAATGGGTACATGTAAGTTTGATAAATTGTGTTAGCTAGAGTCAAAGCATCTACAATAATGTAATAAACAAACAAATGGGATACCAGCACAATTATAGCAGGTTAAAGGTGAGCGATATGGCGATAAAAATTTAATTATAATAGGAAATGAAGTTATGAAGATCGAGCTAATCCGGAAAGATCGTTGAATAATGATACAGTGCATTATTTATGTTTTGCTCTTCACTGTCATTCAATGCTCACATTGAAAAAAAGGAAAATAAATAGTATTAAATTATATGATGATTACTGGATAGGATGCACAATTAATTTTTAGTAGTCTTCTGTGTAAGGCAGAAAATTTAAA
>JAVQKG010258171.1:0-11810 GCA_036025885.1 Hypseleotris bucephala
ATGGAATTGGGCTGGCAAAATAAGCTATGCTTCAGCCAATGCCCTTCATTCACAATGATGATGTCCTGTGGGTGACAGTGACCTTTGTTTTTAAATTTGTGTTTGTGTTTGAATAAAACGAGTTAAAAAAAAAAAAAAGTCTGTTTTTTACTGGCATTTATACTGGGCTTACGCTGACTTGTCAGACTGATTTATTATAGGGTCAAATTGGTTTATACTGGTGTCAAACTCATTTATAATAGGTATACTAGGTAGACTGGTTTATGCCGGTGTAGGACTTGTTTATAATAGGGTCAGATGGATGTATACTGGTGTCAGTCTGGGTTAAACTGGTGTATGACTGGTATAAGGTTCCCACTGGTTTATACTGGTGTCAGACTGGTTTTTACTGGTGTATGACTGGTTTATACTGGGCTCACGCTGGTTTATATTGGTATCATACTGGTTTATAATAGGGTCAGACTGGTTTATACTGGTGTAAGACTGGTTTAAAATGTGGTCAGACTGGTTTATATTGGTGTTAATCTGGTTTATACTGGTGTCAGATTGAATTTTACTGGTGTAAGACTGGTTTAATCTGGGCTCACGCTGGTTAATAATAGAGTCAGACTGGTTTATACTGGTGTCAGATTGTTTTTTACTGGTGTAAATCTGGTTTATACTGGGCTCACACTGGCTTATACTCGTGTTCGACTGGTTAAAAATAGGGCCAGACTGGTTTATACTGGTGTCAGACTGGTTTATTATATGGTCACACTGGTTTATACTGGTGTCAGTCTGTTTTTTACTGGTGTCAGACTGGTTTATAATTGGGTCAGACTGGTTAACACTGGTGTCAGTCTGGAAATTATTGTTGTCAGTCTGGGAATTATTGATGTCAGACTGGTTTATTCTGGTGTAAGACTGGTTTAAAATAGAGTCATACTGGTTAATGCTGGGCTGACAGGTTTATACTGGTATCAGACTAGCTTTAAAAGGGTCAGACTGGTTTATACTGATGTCAGACTGCTTTATACTGGGCTCAGTCTGGTTTCTACTGGTGTCTGACTGGTTTCTAATTTGGTCAGACTGGTTTATACTGATGTCAGTCTGATTTATACTCGTGTCAAGCTGGTCTATCATAGGGTCAGACTGGTTAATACTGGTGTTAGTGTGGTTTTTACTGGTGTAAGACTGGTTTATAATAGAGTCATACTGGTTTATGCTGGGCTGACAGGTTTATACTGGTATCAGACTAGTTATAAAAGGGGCAGACTGGTTTATACTTGTGACAGTCTGGTTTATACTGGGCTCAGGCTGGTTTCTGCTGGTGTCTGACTGGTTTATAATTTGTTCAGACTGGTTTAAACTGATGTCAGTCTGGTTTATACTCATGTCAAGCTGGTTTATCATAGGGTCAGACTCGTTTATACTGGTGTCAGTCTGGTTTTTACTGGTGTATAACTGGTTTATACTGGGCTCAGGCTTGTTTATACTGATGTCAGACTGATTTATACTGGTGTCAGTCTGGGATTTATTATTGTCAGACTGGTTTATTCTGGTGTAATTCTGGTGGTTTATAATAGAGTCATACTGGTATATGCTGGACTGACAGGTTTATACTGGTACCAGACTAGTTAATAATAATAATGTATCGATTTTATATAGCGCTTTTCACAACTACTCAAAGACGCTTTACAATTGCATTATTCATTCACTCCACAGACACACCCGGTGGCGGTAAGCTACTGCCCAGAGGCGTGGCTGCCAGTTTGCGCCTACGGCCCCTCCGACCATCACCAATCACACAACCACATTCATTCGTAGGCAACGCAGGTTGAGTGTCTTGCCCAGGGACCCACTGCGCTAATACCGCTTATAAAAGTTTCAGACTGGTTTATACTTGTGTCAGTGGTGTCAGACTGCTTCATACTGGGCTAAGGCTGGTTTCTACTGGTGTCTGACTGGTTTACAATTTGGTCAGACTGGTTTACACATGTGTCAGGCTAGTTTATCTTAGGGTCAGACTGGTTTATACTGGTGTCAGTCTGGTTTTTAGTGGTGTATGACTGGTTTATACTGGGCTCAGGCTTGTTTATACTGGTGTCAGACTGGTTTAAACAGGGATCAGGCTTGTTTATAATGATGTCAGACTGGTTTATAATAAGGCCCTAACCCTCAGGACAATTATAGTAGTGTATATGCTATATAGTGGCTTTGTTGAATTGTCTCCATATAAATATCTGTGCTGTGAGTGGAGGGATCAGAGGAGGTCTTGGCCGAGACGTACTATGCATAACACGTAGGTTATAAAATAATTGCCAATTTTTTTAGAAAATCTTTAGCCAGGATTTTAACATCTATGTTTAAATAACTAATTGGTCTGTATGCTGATCTTATGTCTTCATCCATTTAGTGTTGCAGAAATATTACAATCTGATATATTTGTCTCCATCTGTGATTGAGGTTGACACCCCTGCTTTGAACTATACTTCTATACTATACCTCGTTCTTTTTGCCATGAGGAGGAACAATGGGTGTAAATTGAGCATCTGTGTTCTTGGTGTGCAGTTAAGGAACCTGAGAACATTTTTTTTTATCCCAAGAAATCAAAATTAATGTGCTTAAGTCCTAGCCCCAAAAATAAATTATATTTGACAGATTTTTGCAAGTCAGAAATTAGGGGAAAACTAAATGTGACAAATTAAACTGAGTTTAGTTTCTGTCCTTTTGAGAATGTGTGTGTGTGTTTTTTTTAACTTCTGATTTGTCAGTATTGAGCCCAGGATGTTCCAAGATGTCATTGGTTTGTGTGTGTCTATCTCTCTGTTACATAGGGACAGTCTGATAAAGCTCTGTTTCTGTGAGTTGCTCTCAGAGTGACCAGCCTTTGCATTACTGCACAAAATGTCCTACTTGGTCTCTACACTTGATTAAAACCAGGTCCACTAAGAAGTAGACTTAAATTATAATGAATATTTAATTCTGGTTGAGGCTGTGTCATTATCATCTATTTCTTTACTGCTGTTTTCTTTTAGATGTATTTTTTATGCTGCGTTACCAAACCAAAAGGAGGATAATGGTAAACTTAAGTCAGGTTTCACATTTCATTCTGGGAGCCTACTTTGACACTGGACCTTTGAGATGGCTGTATTTTCTCATCATAATGTCTTTGTATGCTCTGATAGTGCTGTCCAATCTGCTTCTCATCGTTGTCATCTGTTTGAACAAATCTTTACATGAACCAATGTACATTTTTATGTGTAGTTTATTTATCAATGAGATTTATGGTAGTACTTTTTTATTCCCATTTGTGTTACACCAGGTACTTCAAGACATCCACACTATTTCCTATTCTCTGTGTCTTTTGCAAATTTTCAGTGTTTACTTTGGTGGAGGTGTGAATTTCACAAACCTGGCCGTCATGTCGTACGACCGATACGTGGCCATATGCTTCCCTCTGCAGTACAACACTCGCATGAGTTCACACAAAGTGGTGTTTCTCATCATTTTAATTTGGCTGCCTCCCTTTGTAACTGTAGGGATCACAACCATGCTGACTGCTTCTTTAACTCTTTGTGGAAATTTTATTGATAAAGTTTACTGCGATAACTACTGTATTATTAAACTGTCCTGCTTTGACACAATTGTGAACAACTTGTATGAACTGGTGGCTGCTTTCATCATGATCATAATTCCTTTAAGTGTGATCTTTTTCACATATATTCAGATTCTCAAAGTGTGTTTTAATGGATCTAAACAGACGCGACAGAAGGCTCTAAGCACTTGTACACCTCACTTGTTTTCACTCCTAAACTCTGCAGTTGGGGCTTTATATGGTATTATTCAGACGCGGTTTGATTTGAGTAATTTACCACAAATGTTAACTATATTTTTATCTTTATATCATCTAACCTGTCAGCCTCTGTTCAACACACCTATGTACGGTCTAAATCTGTCTAAAATCAGAAATGTGTGTAAAGATTTGTTGTTCAAAGCTAAAAATAAAATAACTATGATTGAGATGGAGTGAAAAACTGTGTCTTTGCTTAATTTACCAAAAAAATAATGGATGTGCACTGACATGTTAGGACAAGGCTATTCCCCTGTTGAATCGGCCTGTGTTAGGCTATGTCTTTATTTATTGTGGTGTCGTAAGATAGAATTTTACAAGATTTATTCTGAAAAACATTTTGGAGAATGTATTTGTAGCTTGTGTAGAGACATAAACCACAGTTGCTGGTTGAAGGTCTGATAGGACCCTTGGCCCGTCACAGTCCCCAGTTTCAGACACAAGAATGCAAAAATCCAGTGTAGTCCAGAGTAGAGAGTCGCCTCAAAAACAACCTAAAAGTGATATTATGAGGCTGCTAGTCTCCAGGAGTTGGCTGTAAAACTGTCACACTGGTGGTGGTTGGCTAATTCTGTAGCCTCAGCTGCCTTGGGACAATTTGTTGGAGCTGTGGCAGGCAGATCCCATCTATGTCACATAATCAAATCATTTAGTTGAAGCAAAATTTTTATGACTAATAAAATCTCCCAGTGTCACTACTTTTTCTTATGATATTTCTGTATTTTACTAAGATGTAAATTCTGTTTTTTTTTAGAGGAAAAAAAGCAAAAAACAGTCATAATAACATAAAAGATGCGGGAGAAAGCTTTAGCTTATATACTGGGTAAAGTCTTAAGTGTGCATGTATAGTTCCGAGTTGATGGGAGTATACACTTTTTGCAAAAGCAAAAAGTGTATAAAAACCTCCAATTTGCCAATGCGTATTTGCTTCTCTATTTCCTCTTCAATCTCACCACGACTCATGGCGACGCACACCAACCAAAATAATTTTGTATTGACCGACAAGGAGGTAGACCTGTTGCTTAATTGTACGTTAAAAGTTTTGCGCTTTCAACCGTACAGACGGCGAGGACAGGATGGCGTTGTCAAGATTTCCACTCTGGAAGGTGTTTTCAGTTTTTTGCATTTTCACCCCCCTGAAACGCTGTTACCGTCTAATTAATATGGACATATGGGAAAGTGTTTTGCATTTTTCCCCTGTTATCGTTATCGTCTAAACAGGCTCTTAGCTTATATACTAGGTAAAGTCTAAGTGTGCAAGTACAGTTCAGAGTTGATGGGAGGGGGGTTCAGAGTCCTGACAGCCTGGTGGAAGAAGCTATGGTCCTGGCACTGAGACTACGCACTCTCCCAAATGATGGCAGCGGTGTTGCGCGTGTGATGCGGTGCAGGAGCTGTACCACATCATGATATAGCTGGCCAGAATGCTCTCGACAGTGCCTCTGTAGAAAGTCTGCATGATGGGAGGCCGAGGAAGTACAGGTATTGATGGGCTTTCTTGATCAGTGATGTTGTGTTGTTGGTCCAGGAGAGATCCTCTCAGATGTGTACACCCAAGAACTTGGTGCTGCTCATCCTCTCCACAGCAGCACCGTTGATGGTCAGAGAGACATGTTGGGTGTGGTCTCTCATGAAGTCCACAACAATCTCCTTTGTTTTCTCAACGTTCAGAGAGAGAAAGTTGTGTGTGCATCACAAGGCCAAGTGGTTCACCTCGCTCCTGTAGTTTGTCTCATCCACGTTACTGATAAGACCCACCACAGTCGTGTCATCCACAAACTTGATGAAGAGGTTTGAGCTGTGCAATGGTTGCAGTCATCAGAAGGGGGAAAAGGAGGGGGCTCAGGGCACATGGGGACAACAGCCTGACACAACGAGATGTCAAAGATGTCTGTGAAGACATTTGTGAGGTTTGCTCCATAGTCCTGCTAAGCTCTCTTCTCACCCTATCCGGGTTCCGTGTCAGCACCTGGTTGCCAGGAGGTGGTGGTGTCTTCTGTGCAGGCGTGCTGATGTGTGCCTCAAAGCGAGCAAAAAAGTTGTTCAGCTCGTTCAGCAGCGAGGTGTTGCCATCATAGGTCTGCGGTGGAGGTTTATAATCCGTAATGGTCTGTATTTCCCTCCACAGGTCTTTGCTGTTGCTGAAACAGTGGAACATTTTCCTGGAGTAATGCCTTTTTAGCCTCTCTGATGCCATGGGACAGGTTGGGCCACCTCATCTCCTGCTTTGAAGGCAGCGTCCGAACCTTCAGCAGCCTGTGGACCTAACATAACAGTGAGCTGGTCTGAGGCTCCAATGTGGGGGAGGGGAAGGGCCTTGTAAGCCCCCTTCTGGGTGGAATAAACTTCGGTCCAGAAAGTTGGAAAAGTCAGTGTGTTTGTATATTTTGGGAAACACACTCTTTGGGTCTGCATGATTGAAATCCCCAGCCAAGATGAGAAAAGCATCTGGATGGTCTGTCTGCTGCTCACTGATTTCTTGCATACATTACCTCTCTCCTGTTGTTATTGTTGGGACTGGGAGGCACATAAACTGTTGTTTGTGCTGGAGGTAATACGGCCGATACTTAATGATTATAAACTCCACAAACAGTCAGCAGTATTTGCAAACCACAACAGCGTCGAGGCACCACGCACCATTGATGAAACACACAACCCGCCCCAGAAGGTCTTACCTTCTTCGACGAGTCTCTGTCCACCCAGTAACATGTTAGCCTCTCGAGTTGAATGGTGTGATCCTGTATGCTGCTGCCGAGCCATGATTCTGTAAACACAAAGACAAGCACTAGTCCGTAGCAGTCGAATGTGATCCAGTTTATTGTCCAAAGAGCGTAAGCTCGACCAGTGTAATGGAGGGATTAGCCGGCTTGTGTGGGTTAGCTGCTAGCCTTGCTCGGATACCTGCGCACTTACCCCTCTTTTGTTTTCGCTCCTGCCGTTTGTGGCGCCTCCACTATGGGCGAGGTGCAGGGCTGGGGGTCGGTGATGGTTTCGGGATCCTGAGAAGACCACAGGCACGTAACTCTTCTTTGTGCACAGAGTTTAAGTCCAACGTTTGCTGATGTTGAGCAAAATCTCACAACAGTAGGTGCGACTCAGGACAGGTAGACATGACACACGACAAAAAACACAAAAACACTTCTTTGTCGGGAGGGAGAGAAGCCGCTGCGTCCGTTCATGCAGCCATGTTGGATGTGGGTCTTGAATAATGTTACTGAAGTATATAGTCTACAGTTAATAATACAGAACAACAGATTATAATAAAAAAAACAACAACTAGAAGTGGCCTGTCAAATATGGCGCCTTTGTAGAATTGTCTCTTTATAAATATCTATGCTCTGAGTGAAGGAATCAAGGCTGCGAGGAGGGTTCAAGGTTGTCACCGTGGGCATGGTGTGGGGTGTGGCTGGGCTTCGTCATTCAAGTTTGGGCTTCAGTTTGGGCTACTTTTGGACTATTGTCAAGCCCTGATTCAAAGACTGTTTCGCCGCATGAGCTCATGTGACATGGCCCAGAGTCTAAAGACTATCAATATATAAGACTATCAATGAATGAAATTGCAACGCATGAGTGCCACCTTGTGGCCAATGAAGAATATCAGTCAAGGTAAAAATAATCCTCAGGGTGACGATGCTGTGTCTCTGTGATGTTGGTTGTGATGCTGACTTTGCATTGCAATTTGTATTAATGTTTGAATAAACTGGGTGACTCCTTGTAAAATGAAGAATAGTAGGTGCTTGGAGGTCGCCCCTGTGTAAGGCGTAAAGCCACCAAAGCGCGTTTGTTGTTTAGGTGAGTTGGCCACAATTGTCCCTTGGTTTGAGTAAGGGGGGTGTCTCATAAATGTTATCTGTCTGTAGCATGGCGTCTTCTGTGAGGTCACCTGGCGTCTGGTGCTACCTGGCCGTAGCGTTTAGGGTGTCGCTGGTGCGTGCCCCACGAACGAGTCAAGCTCCCTTTATGGTAGGCATGTCACTAGTAGCCTAATTTGTATTTTAATTAAATGTGTGTGTGGCTAAAGTGTGTGTCATGTAGGGTCTGGCGTCCTGCCTCCCCTCTTGTTGGTCTCCTTGATCTGCTGCTCTGGTCCAAGATGAGTACTCAAGGGGACTTTATTTGGTTGCGCTTTTTGCACTACTTGTTACTCTGCTGTGCGGATTTACGCATTTTAATTGCCTTTTACTTTTTATAATATGGCTTTGACCAACAATTGTTTTATAATGTATGTGCCCTTATTAATTATAAAACAGATTAAATAAATGAATTGTTTTGATAAAAGTCAGTCTCGACTCCTCAGTTCAACTTGCTTTGGAGCTGTTTTTGTGTATTTTATTGGTAAAATGTTGTCATTGTGCATCTCAAGTATGAAAGGAGGCACTATCATTGGAAAAAAGGCTATTATAGCACATCACAAAGGCTGCTAAAAATCATCAATGACCTTCTCCTCGCTGCTTACTCTGGTTCACTATGCATTCTCCTGCTTGAACAGTGCGCAGCCTTTGGCACTATCTCACACACTATTCTCATTGACAGAGTCTTCTCCATCAGCATCACAATACCTTGAACCCTTAACCGGTTCCACTTCTATCTCAGTTCATCCAACTAAAATCATTCACCTCCCCTCCTACTCCTGTCACTACAGGTGTGCCTCAGGGCTCTGTCCTGGGGCTCCTGCTGTTCATCATTTACCTTCTTTTTTTCAATCAGACCCTTGGAAAATTACTACAATTAGGTTGTCACAATTTGCAAAAACATGCTATTTGGAAGTTTATTCAGATTTTGGATTCTTACACTAAACAGAATGTGATTCTAAGAGTTGTACAAAAAGAACAAAGACATGTGACATCACTCAATACACATCAAATAATACACATCAAATAAATAATTAATGACCCACAAACATTTAAATACCACATTATTTTAACCCAAGCCAAGTTTTGTCAGCCCAGACATGTGGTACCTACACTGGGATACTGTATTTTCTCATGTATACAGAGAAGGGAATCACCAGGTATTCATGTATGATGCAAACTGAATCCTATCATAACTGGGACATTGGCAATAAATGGGAAACACAAGTGCATGTAAACTTACTTAATGATGTCACTGTCAGTGGTTTTAAAAGTGGTGCAAGTGGAGCTTGTGTTTAGTCAGTCCATCACTCTGACTGTTCTAACATACTCTGCAGTGACACAGGCTGATCATTGTTAAAAATGTTTGACAGCAACATTTTTAACACCGTGATGTGACTGGTTCAGCATTATTTTAACAGCAGTCTTTACATAGAAAGATTATTTATAATATTTTGTATCTTTGAATTTGGATTTTTTTTATATTTCTTGTGATAGAATGCATTTCTACATTACTTTTCACAAAATCAGAATATCTGAAAAGTGAATTGACTTTTTTAAGTGAACAATAACTATTTCCTTTATAATTTTACATTATTTTCTTTACTAATTATTAATATTTATTTTTCAGCTATTTCAGACTGCTATTTAGAAAATTAGAAACCCAGTGTAAACTGTCTTTTCATTCCATTTCCAGTCAGTTAGTTATCAGGTATGTTATCTGATTTACTGCAAGTATGTACAACCTGTACCTGACATTTCTGTACATTATTTTAAGTATAGTAGATTCATGCTGCATTTTCAAACCAAAAGAAGGACAATGAGAAACTCCAGTCAGGTTTCACATTTCATTCTGGGAGCCTACTTTGACACTGGGCCTTTGAGATGGCTGTATTTTCTCATCATAATGTCTGTGTATGCTCTGATAGTGTTGTCCAACCTGCTTCTCATCGTCGTCATCTGTTTGAACAGAACTCTACATGAACCAATGTACATTTTTCTGTGTAGTTTATTTATCAATGAGATTTATGGCAGCACTGCATTATGCCCTTTTCTTTTATTTCAAATACTTCAAGACATCCACAGAGTTTCTTATCTTGTATGTTTTCAGCAAATATTCTGCATCTATTTATATGTAGGTCTTAATTTCACAAACCTGGCCGTCATGTCGTACGACCGATACATGGCCATATGCTTCCCTCTGCAGTACAACACTCGCATGAACTTTAATAAAGTGGTGTTTCTAATTATTTTAATATGGATTCCTCCAATTGTAACTGTTCTAGTTATGACTCTTCTAACAGCATCTTTAACTCTATGTGGAAATGTTATCGATAAAGTTTACTGTGATAACTATTGCGTTGTTAAACTGGCTTGTTCAGACACAACTGTAAACAACTCGTATGAACTTATTGCTTCTTTCCTATTTGTTGTCATTCCTTTAAGTGCAATTTTATTTACTTATATCCAAATTCTCAAAGTTTGTTTTAATGGATCTACACAGATGCGCCATAAAGCTCTAAGCACTTGTCTGCCTCATCTATTTTCTCTCATAAACTTTTCTTTGGGGGTATGTTTTCATGTTATTCAAATAAGGTTTAATGTAAACCATTGGCCTCAAATTTGGAGAGTAATTTTGTCGTTATATCATATAACATGTCACCCTCTGTTTAACTCACTCATGTATGGTCTAAACTTGTCTGAAATCAGAAATGTGTGTGAAGATTTATTGTTGAATCCAAAATTACAAAGATTTACTGACAACCGGTGTTTTTATAGTAATAATCTTTGAATAAAACCTAGAGGTTGGGGATATGGATTCACTGACTTTTACATGTCATGGTGTGTGGGAGCAGGCCTAACTCTGAATATCCATTAACATTTCCAAATAAAACCATTCTTCTTCTCCAGATGCATAAAAAGACGCAATACTATACAAACCCCAAAAATACTCCAACGTCCCTGAGCAGCTGCAGTGTAGATTTAGTATAATTGAACATGAACAGAAATACAACCACTGAAACTATTGTTAAACAGAAATTACTGCAGAGATCTGAGTTTTGAAAGACAGCTGTGCCGCCATGTTTGTTTTGGCCCATCTTTCTGCACATGCGCAGTTCATTGCAGTGATGGCAGAGTGGTTAGTGCTTTTGCCTCTAAGCAATGAGATCATTGGTTCAATCTGTGGATCGGTAGTTTTGTCTGGGAGGACTCTACAGGTCTTCCCTGTGTTACTGTTGGTTCTTTCTGGGTACTCCGGCTTCCCCCACCGCTCAAAGAAACGCATGTGATAGTTGGTCAATCTGTATGATCAATAGTGAATGCAGGTGTCTCAGCCCTGCGACTAACTGGCCTTTATCCATGAATGACTGATTGGTTGCTAAGAACATTTTATTTCTATATCATCCAACCTGTCAGCCTGTGTTTAATTCACTCATATACGCGGTAAACCTGTCAGAAAGAAGTCAGGATTTTGTGTTAAAGTTTGTTAAAGCCTAAAAATAAAACAAACATAATTGAAATTGAGTGATAACATTTCTTGGCTTCATGTTTTATACAAATGTCATTGGATTGCATATTCAGAGGTACTTATTCTATATATATTACTATCAGGGCTAAACGTTTCTGTTCACTGGCCACTGTGGCTAGTATTCCTGAAAAGTTACGAGCCAATTTTTTTTTACTAGGCATATTATATGTGAAAAAATAAATATATAGTTTTGCATTTGTATATTGTTGAATGTTTGTATGCATGTTTTAATATATATTCTGTCTTAAGTTTTTAAAAGTGTAATTTCTACAGTAAATTAGTTGGACATTTTAAGCTGTATTAATTATGGCTGTATTAAGTTAGGCTTTATTTGTTAAGAAAAGTCTAAAATACAAAGGACAAAGTGACAAAGTGGCTAGTGCTAGTGAATTAGGGTTGCCAACAGTCCCGATTTGGGCGGGACGTCCCGTTATTTAGAGGACTCTATTAGGCTCCAGCGGATGACGTCACACGACCCCGTCAGAGCCGTCTGGCAGAGTAGAAAGTCCGCGGACCATTTACCATAATGTTAATAGGACGGATATTAAACAGCCATCAATGCTTTTATAGGCTGCAACATCACCATAATGTTGGATTA
>JAVQKG010258248.1:0-16136 GCA_036025885.1 Hypseleotris bucephala
TTGAGTTATCGCGGTCACACGGCCAATCTGCGGACGCGGACGCGGACGCGGACGCGGACGCGGACGGACATGAAACCATAATATCGCCGAACGCATTGCGTTCCGCCGATATAATTACATCAAAGTTAAACATTTAATCTCATATTACAGCACGTTCAAATAACAGACTAAACCAGGACTAGATTGAGGACTTAGACAAAACCACATCAAACCAGGTCTTAAACAGAACTAGACAAGCACAAAACCAAGGGTAAATCAAAACTTACAACTTAAAACTGTAAGATATTAAGGTTTAATGATACTAAATGAATAGATTATGGATTGTAGGGGAAATTATTGCGTGAGTGAAACAACATTTTAGAGATCATCAAAGTGCACAAACCTTTATATCAGCAATCTGTTTTTCTTCCTGTGGTTTTCCCCTTCCAGATTTAACAGGTCACATGTCACTGTAATACTAATGTTATACACCAGGGGTCAGAGTTTGATTGCTTTTGTAAAACTAGGACTGGCATCAGGCCAATGCATTTTACATAAATTGAACTCTTCCTCGTGCTTCTTTTGATTCGTGCCAAATCTAAGAAGAGCTTTAAGACCTGGATAAAAACGAAAATTGAAGCATCAGATTACAATCTCCTTAAGTAATGATAGCTCAGAAAGGCACACTTCATCATACCACCACAGATCGCATTCATTCTTTTGATTATGTGTTTGCGGAAATAGTCTAAGAATGATTTAATTTAAACTTCTTCTGAAATTCAAATGAACAAATTACTAATCAGATGTCAATCAACGGTGGTTATTCTGCAGTTCAAGTCTTGTACTTGATATTCCTAATTTTGCTTTAGGTGAGATTTAGTCCTACTTGGCCCTGGTTTAGTCCTTTTTTAGAACTTGTTTTGTACTAATTTAGCCCTAGTTTAGTCTTAGTTTTCATTCAGCTGCATCAATGCCAGTTTTGTATGTGAGACTAGCCGTATTGTAGCTAAGGCTGTATATGTTGGTTTTGTCATATTTTAATAGGTTAGTCTACATTTATAAGTCTGATTGAGACTTGTTTAAGTCTTCGTTTAGTCCTGCTAATTTAGAACTAATGTAGTCCTGGTTTAGTCTTGGTTTTCTATGATATATTTGGGGTTAATCCAGGTTTATAAGCCTGTTGAGTCCTGCTTTAGTCTTTGTTTAGTTCTCTTAATCTATAACTCATTTAGTCCTGGTTTAGACTTGGTTTTGTCCCTTCTGCATTACCATCAATCTGATTTCAATATAAACTAGAGTTTTGACTTAGGGTTAATTCAGTTCATAAAATGCACTTGTAAATACAAATGAGATACTGACGAGATGGAGCCTCCGTGATTTGGAGCACTTAAGAGTATGTGAAAATATTTGCTGATTGATAATAGTTGCTGCTCAGTCCTTGTATAAACATGCTGCAGTTTCATTGAGTGTGGTCATATATAAAATGAAATGACATCAGGTTGATCGTGCTGATACATGAAGCTAACTGGCGACAACAGAAACAGTGCTGACAGGGAAGTGCTGAGATGCTCCAGGACATATCTATAGAGTGGGATGTAATTTATAAAGAGGCGCGGGATTTCACATCTGAGTCATGTGGCACAGCAACGGATTTTGCAGGCTATACATTAGAGATATCACAGAAACAAACTGATCTAACTAGCGCTATAAATTCAGTCTCCGTTATTGTTATCACTTTTGAAAGAATGAACATTCACTGAGATAAATGTATTAAGTACAAATCAAGTGGTGGGAATCTAAAGGGCTTAAGAGTTTTTTGGGTAATATTATGATAAGCTCTCTTTCAGGCCAAAGTATCAAACATTTGCAAGTGACTTTGCCAGAACCAAAATGCATGCGATCCGTTATACTACTGTAAAATAAAACGTCACATAAAAAGTTGGAGTGTGATTTTTTTTTCTGAAATTATGTCAATATAATAGGTATCACTTGCTGTGAAGGCCTCAGTTCCTCTAACTATTTTAACTTTTAGGACTAACTTCAAATCAAGTTGACATGCGTTTATACATTCTGCCTGGAGTTGTGTGTTTGAATCTGGACCAGACTGACAAATGTCTCACTCTGCTCTTTTTAGCTTTAAGTACGGTATACATTTTTTATATAGCTGGAGGCAGGCTTTACATCTGCTGACAAAAATACTTGACAAATTCATTCTTTCTTTAAAAACGTTTTGAGCCTAACCCTTGACCCTGAGAAAGTTTTCTTGATTCACTAAAAATCTGTCACTCTGTCTCCTTCCCATCGCTCTCTACAAACTCGCTCTGACTTGTCTGACTGTGTCTGTTGCTCTACACACACAAAGCTGCACTGTTAATTTCTGGGATTTCAACCAGGAATGTTTACTGTGGCTTTTGATACACCATGGCAACTCAAATATGTCTAATAGTAACTTTATGTCCTGGAGAATACAAACTTGTATGACAGATAGAGCGTACAGCAGTGGTTCTCAAACTGTGGTGGTGTAATATGTGCAATTTCTTGTGGTAACCAGAAGAGTTTTGCAATTTGAGATTCAGGGGGGCTTGATTTTCACCCGGATAAGACCTTTTAAGTCTTTGTAAATTATGGACTAAATTATGGAAGATGTTGTATAGACTTGATTTAGACCTGATTTAGTCCCGGTTTCTGTACTTGTTTCGACTAAGTTTAGTCCTTAATTAGACAGAATCCTGGATTAGACCTTTCATTTTGGTGCAGTAAAATTATTGAGAAGTGTGAAATGTTTGAAAACCACTGGTCCAAAGTACAACTGTGTGAGAAAATGTGGAAATGCTACATTCTTACAAGCATCCATTTGTGCATTTTAAAACCCAGCCTGTAAACCTGAACACAGAGGAATTATTATTTGCATTTTGAAAAGGTCATGTTGTTTTACTGTTCTACTGTATTCAGTGTTAACCTGAGGATCCGGTAAAGCTAGACAGTAACCTTTACTTTGTCTAGAGATGGTAAAAATACAGTTTTGTAACAGGAGAGCTTCAAACATATCCTGGGACATTACAATAAAGCTATGCTACGTACAGTAAGTATTTGGACCTAAATATGAAATCTAAAGTGGTAAATTTACTTGTGTCTGACTACACACAGCCTGAATGCTAGTCAATTTTGTCCATTATGTAAGTCAGCAAAAGGGTTTGACTATAATCAAAACCAATGGAAAATATTGGCAATACATATATAATAGCAGCAATGTACTGTTCATTATATATTCGGTCAATATGGTCTTATGTGGTGTTCTTCAAAGGGAAAAATGAACTAAGATGAGAACAAAGTTTAAATAATGACTAAATAAAGCATTTAACAAGAACTTAACCACATCTTGGTCTAAACCAGGGACTTTCCAAGACTAAACAAGGTCAATATAATGCCCATGAATCATTGTTGTCTTTGTTATTACTTACGGTAAGGTAAAACTATGAACTTGGGCACATAGCTTATCAACAAGCGAGGAATCCCAAGAGAGAGAGAGCAAAAGGTACCCTGTGTTGCTTTTAGAAGTCAACACACCGTCGCTGGCACCAGACTGGTACCACTTAAAGCTGCCAAGTCTCCTATCAACACAAGCTCATGAAAACAGGCAAAAGAAACAAAGTGCCTGCAGTAAGTTGAGCAAACTTTACACACATCTGAGCAGCGCTACTGGATCAACTCGAACAAGGGATGGACCAGGTTCAACTGCTGAGTCACCCAGCGCTGGTACATTAGGGGTATAATGAGTCACTGTGGTGGTCAATGGAAGACATCCTGCTTTGGTGCAAGAAACAAGTAGGCCACAAGAGAAAAACATCAAATGGGATCAAAGAAATTGGGTTGTGCTGGATTGCTTCCTAATGGGGGCAATCTAGTAACTTTGGCTGGCCACTTTATTAGGTAGACTTTAGATTTTAAATAGCTAATGATGCCTATTACATTACACCATCAAATAATGTATTTATTTAAGCACATATTTGTTCAAGACAAACCTGATGAAGTTCAACAAGGCATCAGAATCAAGAAAGGTGCCTTTGAACATGCACGGTTGTTGGTGCAAGGTGGACTGTTCTGACAATGTTGGAAACTGATGATCTACCAGGACTTCACATACAACCATGTCTATGTAATTTACACTAATGAATGTTTGGAAAAAGATAGTTAGAGCTGCAACTAACAATAGACATTTTGAACCAAGTAAAGCTAAAACTATATAACCTGAGGACTTGTATAGAGCATATCTACAAAAAGGGGTTTTCTTTAATATGCAAAATGTAAAAGAAATTTGTGAAATTCTTCTTTTTTTTCTCAGCAAATGGCATGTTTTGGAGTCAATATACTCAATTTAACAATAATTTGATTCCAAAATCAGATGACTAGTATTTGTTGTGATTAATCAAGAGAAAATACAATATCCTGTGAGTGGCCATTTTGTGGGTGGAAAAAAATTCTTGTTGATGTCAGTGGTTAGAGATAGAAGAGATAGAGATATGCAAAATTAGCTAAGATTATGCGTCAATACATGGCCAAGCACACAAGGTGACAAACAAGACTAGCAAGTGGGCTACAATAGCAGAAGACACACTTTATTAGGTACAAGGTCTACCTAATAAGGATGCCAGTGAGTGCTCATGAGAGAACAACACAATATGTGAAAAAATTTACTTGAAATGACTTGAAATGACAAAAGTCTGATTAACAAACTGGTTCTATTCATTCATAAACATATCAAATAACCGAAAGCTCAAGTGTAATGCTATATCAAAATATTAGTCACTGAATCCTACGCAGCAGTTGGTTCAGTTCATCGAGGAGTGTTTGCCAGATGCTGGGTGGGTCTCTTACAACCAGTAGTAGTTCGGACCACAAGAAGTCCAGTGGAAAGCTACTGCAATGGAAACTAAACATTATTGGGACTTTGTTTTTTGCCAGCACCAGAAGTATATGCCATTGAAAAGTGTGTGTAAGAGAAACCTTGGGGAATAAATGCTGTTGCAATCAGCTTGAGGGAGAAATGTAGTGATGGGTACAAGCAGATAACAACGAGTAGACATTATGACGACATGCTGTCTTTGGAGGAATAAAAAGACCCATAAAAATCACATTGCATTGTTCATTAAATCTGATTGGCAATGATGAAAGGCTTGGAATTTACCTATGAGTAAATGTAGATGATATAGTAAAAATATAATATCACAATCAAATATAATTTTTGATTCCTGCCATCAGTGTCTCCCTAAAACATTTTAAACTTCAAATATATATGGTAGGCCCACTTTAAAAAAAAAATAACATGAACACTGGCATTGTTACTTGTTACTGTAGCACTGTAGCACAATTCAATGTTCTTCACAGATCAGCAGATTGTCATAACTTGATATTGTACACCCATAACCAAAAAAATCAATATGGCTAAAGATTACTTAAAAAATTCAGATATTTTGATGAACTGGGGGTTCATCAATGATGTGAACTAGGGCATGTTTATTCTATCTAGTCACTGATATCTGGACTACAGCCAAGCTAAACCACTGTAAAGATGGTCCATTCTATTCCCTCAAAAATATCATGTGTGTTTCTCAATTTTCTTTTTATCCTCAAGGAAATATGTCCAATGATGAGTTATCTCAAGAATGTATAATGTTGCCATAGGGCAGAACATTGTGGACACTAAACCCTTAAATTCTTTTTTAAGTTAAGCAAGTTTTTTGTGGTTTACGACTTTAGTGGTTTACGACTCTGTAAATATGTTTTTTATGAGTTTTGTATCTTTCTGTATTTTTCTGATTACACAATACAACGTTTCCAACATTTATGTTAACTGTATTTGCTGTACAGTGTATGTTGTTATGATCATGCTTTCATAAGGGCTTACAGACAGTTGTAGGTCATGTTTACTTTGCTCCACCTGCCAGTTTCCTGCACTGCTGTTGAAGGCAATGTTATATCAGTTCAAAAATGCTGACAATTGGATTTGAAAAATGTGTTTGAACTAAGTCAGTTATACTCATGCACATCAGGATTACAAATAGAAGTAATTTAGGGGACCCTTTTACCTTGCTGTTTGGACATAATTGTCTATTTTGATTTTCAATTATAACCATCTGTTTAAATAAGATGACATATCCAGAGAGGGGCAGTCTGAGGGCAAAAATAGCCCATTCATATCAGAGGTAAGATTGATTGACATTATGAGAAAGAAACATTTGATCATACAACCACTTGTTGCATCAAGGTCTGAAGACTATCTCTGAACACTCAAGATGACAAAACATGAAGCAGGTGGGCTACAGCAGCAGATGCCGTTTTATAAGGGACAAGGCCTGCCTAATAAAGTGGCCGATGATGAATGAGAACTAATTAAGGTGCAAAACCGAGGGCAGATACCAGACAGGTGTTGATTTGTTGATAAAAAGCCACAAAGCACAGTATTTGATAATGCTGGCTCACATTCAAGACCAGCCATTGTCATCACTGCTCGAAGAAAGAAGTTTCCAGTTATTCTTGTTTGAATTCAAAAACTGTTGCTTATTATTCTTTATATTAAGAAGATTTAAAAACAGATTGACTTCATTTATCACGTGGTGGATTGGGTGTCAGGGTAGTTCAGCCATTTTCTTTGTTTTGCACTCAGATGAGAACAACACCCATGTAATCTGATATCAACTGTATATTCAAACTGGGCACTAATATGGTAAAAGGAATGACAACATGACTTGTAACACTGACTGATAACGATTGGATACTCTATCTGAGAACGCATACAGCCAATACCTATTCGCATATGCCTTGCTGAGGTCCAAACTATTAACCCTTCAGTAGTTTAGACTAAATCTCAAAATCTATTTTCAAATCTGATGCATTTGTGAAGCACTAACTTTACAAGGTTGGTCAAAATGCTCTAAACAACCTAAAACTTGGACAATAGTCTAATCCATCCTAACCACAAAAATCTGTGAAAGGGTCCCAAGGTGCCCACTGCTCCTAACAGGGTGGCCTACCTATATTGAAGGATGGGTCAAATGCAGAGGACAAAATAAGGTATACCTTAACCATAACTTAGGCGTTGCAATTTCAAAAGGCTAAATCAACATGTGGGATCTACTTGTGGATCTCTGATGCTGCCAAAGTGTAAACTGTGAAATTGTTTATTGCTTAATAATTAATCTAGCATTAAATCTGCTCAAGCCTTGACAGCTTTTGAGCAACAGCACAGCAACGAGGAAAATGAATCAGAATATAAAATACTATGTTCTTGCCGGCAGTATATCTGACTCATTGCTAGTTGGTAAAATTGTCATGGATCCGAGAACCAAACTTGCTTAGGCAAAACCCTGATCTTATTTGTTCCTACTTCTCCTTTCCAGGGCAAGGGTCAGAGCAGAGGTCACACACAGGGCAAGGGTCAGAGGATGAGAGCAGATGTGGTGCTCGTGACTCTGAAGGGACGAGAATAACAAAGTCAGTGTGCTCTCAATAAAAAGACTGATGCAAGTTTGAAGTCAACTGTCAAAGTCGACATAGCAACCATTGTTAAACTGAATCAACCAAGACAATGTTATAATGTTATACACTGAATACTGTTTTTGTACTAAATTGCCTTTTTTACATACTGTCAACACTTGAAAGGTGAAAAACACCTCCTCTTTTTTAGTCTTCTGCTATTACATTTAATCTCATCTCATCTCATCTTCTACCGCCTATCCAGGGCCGGGTTGCGGAGGCAGCAGTTTAAGCAGAGATCCCCAGAATTCCCTCTCCACAGACACTTCAGCCAGCTCTTCCGGGGGGATCGCAAGGCGTTCCCAGGCCAGCCAAGAGACATAATCCCTCCAGCATGTCCTGGGTCTTACCCGGGGTCTCCTCCCAGAGGGACATGCCTGAAACACCTCCCGGGGGAGGCGTCCAGGGGGCATCCTAGATATTTAATCACAATTCAATATCCAAATATTAAATGAATAGTCATGATCAGCAGTTGCAGCCCAAGTTACTTTGACAAGTTAGGGCTACATGATTTTTTTTTTTTTTTGACAAATATTGCGATTAAAAAATTTTTTTAAAACCAAGACTAAGTTTGGGGCACAGTTTTGGCAGAATTAAAACCTGAAAGAAGACTAAAATATTCTAAACTTCCACAAGAATCACATGCCTTTAAGAACATGTTTGTAGAGGTTAACTTTTAATATTTATATTTATAGTTTTTATTTATACAGATTATATTATATTTCCTAAAAAACTACAGCTTTTGCGATTTGCTAATTGCAACCATAAAAATTGCAATTTGGATTTGATTGCGATTAATTGTGCAGCCCTAAGTACTCACATACAAAATGCATAAGACAATTATAAATGTGAAAATGTATTTGAAAGCTCTCAGCTAATCGACAGTGATATGTATTCTTTTGAGATTCCTTAAAGTTACTGAGACCTCCACACCCTCACCTCAGGGTTTGTCTGGAAATCATAAAACCCACGCTCTTGTTTTGGGTGCGACAGACTAGTATTATTTTTTTCATATTACTCCTAGCTCATTGAAATTACATTGACTACAATATATTCTAATGTGCTTTTCTAACTGTGCTGTGGTATCATTGGTGGTACACAGGCTCTTGGACATTGTAACATTAAATGAATTACAGGGTGGTTTAGTCCTTAGTTTTACTATATTTGGTTCTTAGACCTATTTTCTGATCCTGTTGGGAATTGAATGTAGTTTAGTTGTTGTTTGTTGTTTACTTAATCCTGGCATTGGTTCAGTCATTGGTTAATACCTTATTTTAGTCCTGGTTTGTTGTTTTATTTGTTCTTCAATAATTTATCCTTTTAATTGGTTTGGATTTGGTTAAAGAATTGTGGGAACTGATCATTGGACCAAATGACTAGATGCATTTGGCAATATTTGACCATTTATAATTCTTCTGCACAAAAATACCCAAGTGCATTGTATCATATTGCAACAAACTAAAACGTTATCAGTCATTTTGAACAAACTGTACTTTTTGGTGCTTCCATCCAGTACATGACAAATCCAAGTGCTAGATTCCAGCGAGGCACAAAGCTGTAAAATTGTCAAGCACGACTGTAACATAATTCAAAGAGACAGAGCAAACAGGCCCCAAAGTAAAGTCATGAAGTCATCGTCCCACAAACAACCTCTTTATGATACGTTTTAATGAGTTTCAACTGCGTTTTTGAGCCACATGTAGTGGATATCGGGCAATATGCCTGTGTTGTCCAGGTGTGGATATTTGCACAATACACAGTACACTGACTCAGCGGCCCTAAAGGCAAGCAAGCACACGGGAGGTAAGATTTCAACGCCTAGTAATATTGTCTTTATTGTATATTTATTGTAGAAGGAAGAGGACTACTTTGAACACAACAGACGGCTATCTCCACATCTCAATGATTTGAAGGATGAGACGATTACGCTCCCAAGCACTTCTATTACAGTGCAAAATTATATAGTTTAAACCTGAGCTTAACATAACATTAGCTAAAGGTTATAGGAGGTTCATTTCTCTGTTCCACTGCACACGTGCCATCCAGGACTCAGCATAAATTGAGAGATTAAATGTAATAGAAATTGACTTAATTTGCTTGTGAATATATACCACACCCTTTCCACAGTAGTTCTTGATGAATCTGTCACCACTACAATCACTTTTTTACTCTTTCGTTTCTTTTTTACCTTACAAATTTCAAACATACACTCACTGTCCACTTTATTAGGTGCCATAACCAGTTCAAAACTACTCAATAAGCCAAAAAGTTTATTTGACAAATAGTGGAAACCATGGGAGTAAGATCAGGAAGTGCTGAACTGAACTGGGGGCCAAAGAGGACCAGGAGTTCACTGTGGTGCACATGACTAAACCAGGACTAGATCAGGTCTAAACCAGGATTAAACTGTGTACTAAACTAAGGCTAAACCACTACTTAACCAAGGATAACCCATAACAAAAATGAACAAACTTTAACAAGACCTAAACCACAATGAACCAAGACCAGCCTATACTAAGGCCCTTGTGCACATCCTTACGCCACTGATAGCAACTCCATAGAGAATGATTCCAAATAGAGAAAATATACAGCGAGAAACAGTACTGTGGCAAAAATAGAGTTTAAATGACAATGATGGTTCAGAAAAAATCACAGTTGAGCTTAAGCAGCAGAAGACCAAACTAGAGCAATTTTATCAGCGACAAAGTGTAAGTTTGAGTGCAATATTTTAAGAGTAGTAAAACGTATGAGAAGTAAAATGATGTCCAAATACAGTTTTTGTTTGCAAATATTGACATGCACATCGACAGTTTAAACTCATATAAGAGTCATAAGTAATTGCTGTCAACAGAATGGCTCACACTTGTGCAGCAGGTTCTCTCCTTTCTTGTATTAAACATTAAGCACTGCCTTCCTTCCTCAAAACAAATATAGTCACCTAGTGTTGAGGTGAACTGTTCAATACAAGATGACTTCAAACAATAGCTACAACAACAAAATCTGAGTCATCCCTGGTCACTATTATAAAACAAATTAACTTGAACCTGAAGAGCTGACTAACCAGAACAGTTTGAAAAGATAGTTCAAAGCTTATTGTAGACACTGAAAGTTATTATAGACGTATTTTTACTGTGGTTTATTTGGGGAGGAGTGACTCAGGAGTTGGAGCTTGTCTGTTTCCACCAGGGAGCCGATGTACGTATGCAAGACAACAACAGATTTTGAAACTCCCTTGGGGCAAAGGGATTTTTATTAAAATGTTAAATCCTTTTGTTTAAAATAATCCAAGTATATTCTATCTCTTTAAGCCTGTTTATGCACTGCTTGGTTTTTAAAACACAAACTCAACAAAAGCCTTACATGACTAAACTAGTTCGTCCACAGCTCTCAGCGGTTAGAAATCAAAAATGTGCCAAAGGGAAAACAGCCATCACTGCTCTAGTTACTCACTTGGATGCTCTCCTGGGTTTGTCACCTCAGTACGGCCTATACTGGGAGTGAGGCTGGTTCCAACACAAAGGGCCCTCAGGTGGTTTAGGTGAATTTCATAAAACTTACATCATCATTTAATTTACTTGTAGAAGCTTGTCAACCACAAACAATTGATTAAGCAAGTCCATTTTTACATGATTGAAACTTAGGTTAAATTGATTTAGGCTTACAGTAGAAGACACTGCAGCCTGCCATATATCAGCAACATAGGGAAATCAGATCAGCCTATCCACACTACCTTATAAATAAGATTGAAAGTAAAATGTGAATAAATATATAGAGTATTTCTTACATGTGTCCAGCGTCGAAGCTGTCCAGTTCACCTGTCTCTGAGAAGAACACATCCTCTGCTTTTGGCTTTGATTTCTTTCTCTTGAGTTTTAATGAAAACATTCCTTTGTGCTTCTTCTCTTTGGGGGATGTGATGGACACATGAGCGGGCAAGGTGCCGTAGTCCGCCGGACTGACAGGTACTGGGCTGGTCGGGACCGAGCTGCTCACTACATCCTTGGACACACTGCGCTTCACCTCCTTGTTCTCTTTGTCCGGAGACTTGATTTTAAATACGTTCTTGAGTTTTAAAGTGCTGGTCTTACTCATGGTGCCGAAAGAAGGTCCTCTTCAGGAGAGAGCGAACAGAAAACAAAACCATGAGGAGCACAGTCTTCCTTGTGCAGAAGTGATTGAACCTGCAGAGCGGGTTCCCGCTGCAGCTTGGACTTGCCCACGTCGGGCGCGCGCCACAGGTATAACACAGGTGTAGATCAACAAGTCAGCACTTTTACGCACAGACGGACGTCCGCCTCGCTGCTTCACAATAATAGTTACCTTATCTACTCAGTTGTGATCATTTTCCATAAAACTGTTTGAGGCAGATGTGAGAGTGAGCATACTATCTACATTCCACCATCCAAACCTGTCTGTACTGATTTCTGATATCCAGTTAGATTAGCATGCTAAATGCAAGTTTTGCATTATTTAGGCCTTTATTTTTTTATCACTATGACCGAAATTCCATTTTCTATATCGATCCACAGAGTTCTATTTAACACTTTGGCCATTGGTGTTACATTGGTGTGTGTGAAACGAGGAGACAAAAACAAGCACTTTACTTTTGAAAGAGTATTTAGTGTAATTGTTTTCTAATCTACTTTATGTAGACATGGTGATGCTGGTGTGGTAGGCCCTATAATACAATCATTTAAAACAGCTCTACCTGCTGGCAATTTTTAAAAGGACAGTCACTTGTTTGTACAGAAGACATGGAAGGTATGGTAAATATTGTGAGGAAACTAAATCAAATAAATTAAATGGGGGGAAAACACACAGAGAGAATAAAATGGGCTTATGGGGCACATTCATTCACTATCTTTCATTTCATCTGACCCAGCTCAGTAACATACAGTAACTGATATTGATCTAAGTCTAATTTGAATATGGAGATGAGAGCACATAGCCTGTTGAGTATCACATAAGGAGGATCTTTGTAAACAGGTGGGCAGCTCAAACACATCAAAACCAGGAAGATACAGACTCAGCCCTGCAGACTCACAGTAGCTCAGAGTTAAACAACTGTGGTTGTCATTTTCTGTTTTTTTTTTTTTTTTTTTGAGGCTTTTACATCAAAGCTCCTGAACTATACATTTTTACAAAGAAACTTGAACATCAAAAACATCTTGTATTGAAGACATTTTCAACTGTCATTTGTTGACAGAGTGAAGGTACATTTTACTATTATTTATTGTTTATCGTGATATAGTTAGATACGAAGTCATTTCAATGTTCCTCTAGTAGTTTGTAGAATGGCAGCAAGATAGACAAAAGTAAGGTGCGATCAATTTTGCAAAGCCAGAATATGAATTATGAATATATTTTAAGACTTTGTAATTGAATATGATACAAAAAAGTTATAATTTTTAGATAAATTTCTACTTTTTTAGACAAATATTTTAGATTTCTTGTTAGTTTTTTCAGTTTTGTTAAACATGGAAGTAGTCTATTATTTACAAAGCAGATAAAGTTTCTATTTAAACACTGTTACTGGTCTTTTTTTGTTTCTTTTGTCTTCCCTATTAGATAAAACGTATATAGCCTAAATATGAGCCCTTCCTCATTGTAGAAACAGTATAGATAGATAGCATACCTAACTAAATTTCATATCTATTGAAAATGTGGGAAGTAAAAGTTGTTCTAACAAACACTAAATTACACTCATTGGCCACCTTATTAGGTAGTGCTGCAGAAATACCAAATTAGTTAATCATGTACATGGTAGCAAATCAATTCCAGGTATTAGCCATAAATTTGACTTATTGGTGGTTGTTCAGAAATTGAGATCTATTGGGATTTCTTTGCATGAGTTTAAAGAGACTAATCTGAAAAAAAATTAAAATCAGCAGTTCTGCATTTTAAAAAAAAGTCCACGCTGATGCTAGAGGTCAGACAAGTATGCAACTTCACTGGATTGAAATGGCAATAACTTTTCTATTTAATAATTATTAAGTAGAAGCCAGTTGCCTATAAAGTATATCAAAATCGAAATATGAGAAAATTGTTTTGTTATCCAGCAATTAGAGTTTCATTGGGCTTTGTCATCCTCCTACCTATGTACGTCTTTCTCTGAAGCCCCAATATCCTGTGTGATAAGGACAATATCAGCTCTAAGATCAGACAGAAATCACAGCTCAGACGCCTGCAGTTTGTTTTTGCGTGTGTTCACCTTTTGTACATTTTTGTCAAAATTGGGTCACGCACAACCAGAAGAAAAACCAAAGTAGAGCAGTGTCTTCCATCCTGCACCCAGACACGACACTTTCAGTTTCAAAGATGGGCGAAATTTTTGCTGACATCGGACAAATGGTATAAGTGAAAAGTCATTTAACCTCACTTGCTGCTTTATTTTTGTAACTAAGAAAGTGGCCTCAATGTGGTGTTCTACTGCTGTATGTATAGATGGGCCTGTTTATCATGTCCAGCCAGTCTCTTTAAAACAAGGCATTTTCTCAACACACTTGCTGCTCACTGGATTTTTTTTTCTTTTTTTCTGATCATTCTCTGGAAACCATTGACCTGATGCTAGTAAATAGGTTTTTAGAATTCAGATCACATTCAGATAAGTGTAAATTCCATTTCCTCTTCCTTCCTAATGCTAAGCTTGGACTTCAGCAGGTTGAGTTTTAGGACTAAATAGTCATTGAGTTGCTAATGTGTGATTGACTGTTTTTTGCCCCAGTAAATGGTTTGGGTATTTTTTTTACATTATGAATTTAATTGGCTGCATTTTTTTCTAAACATTGTCCATTTTCCTGTCCACAGTGCAAATATGACAAACGAAACTCAGATCTACGATTATGGCAGCTCTGAAAATTATAATACTGATTACATTGAAGAAGGAGTGGACCTTTGCAGTGTCAACCTGACTCCTGTAGAAGTTATGGTCCAAACCTACATCCACTCTATCATCTGCGCCCTTGGCCTGATCGGAAACGTCCTTGTGATCGCCACTTATGTATTTTACAAGCGCAGTAAGACTATGACCGATGTATATCTCTTCAATGTGGCCGTGGCTGACCTGATCTTCATTGTGACATTACCCTTCACAATCTACAATGAGCAAAACAACTGGTTGATGGGCTCCGCAGCGTGCAAGATCCTCCGCTCCACCTACATCATCAACCTCTACTGTGGGATGTTGCTGTTGGCGTGTATAAGCAGTGATCGCTACATCTCCATAGTCCAGGCCAGGCGCTCCTTTGGCACACGCTCACGTTCCCTACTCTACAGTCGTATCATTTGCACAGTCGTCTGGGTTTGCGCACTGGTCTTGACGCTCCCCACGCTGATCTACACCAAGCGCTTTAAAGATCAATCGCCTGGGTCCGATGCGTGGATGTGCCAACTTTCTTTCGACGAAAATGAAACGGCAAAACGTGTTAAAATTCTAGTTCCCAGCTTACAGATGGCCATTGGCTTCTTGTTTCCTCTTCTTATCATGGTCTTCTGCTACTCCAGCATCCTCTTCACTTTGCTGAGCGCGCAGAACAGCCAGCGTCACAAGGCCATCAGAGTTGTTTTTGCAGTGGTAGTGGTCTTCATCGTGTGTCATCTTCCCTACAACGTGGCCCTACTCATACACACCTTGTCTCTTTTTAAGGAGAGGAGCTGTGCGTCAGAGAAAATTAAGTTCAAAGTTTTGGCCGTTTTCCAGAGCGTAGCCTACCTTCACTGCTGCCTCAACCCAATCCTTTATGCCTTCATCGGGGTCAAGTTCAGGAGCCATTTCAGACAGATCGTAGTGGACTTGTGGTGCGTCAGTAAGAAGTACATCTACTCCGCGCGCACGTCACGTAACACCTCAGACACCTGCATCACAGTCACCAAGCTGGAGGGCTCCAACATGTCCTCCTTCAGTGCATAAAACACACTTGTTTTGTATTTGGCAACCAAGCACAGATATGCAATGTAAATAAATTCAATCTTCTATATTTTTTGTACTGAATCATTGTGAGACCTGGATTTTACTCTTTGTCTTAAATATATGGTGATAATAAGGGTGCTTTTCTGTATATTATCCAATAGCATGTAGAAGAACCACACTCACTGGCCACTTTATTAGGCAGACCTTGTTGTCCTGGTTTGGCCTTTCTGTTTGGGCTACCTTATCCCAGGTGTTGTATCAGAGATGGTCATCTGCAATCAACAAGCAGCAATTTAGGTTAGCCTTTCAATAATGTAAAAATCAGCTAAGCCACTCTTCTCTGGCCCGTAAGGATTTTCCACAACAGACCTACCGCTCACTGTATATTTACATCTTTTGGACCACTCTCTCAGTTGCCAGTGAGTAATATAGCTACACACCTAGTCTGAAAGCAATTACTTGTAGCACTTGTTTGAATTTGCATGCAACAACATTTACATTGGGCGACACGGTGGCGCAGTGGTTAGCACTCTTGCCTCACAGCAAGAGGGTCGGGCAGTCGGGCCTCTTCTGTGTGGAGTTTGCATGTTCTCCCCGTGTCTGCGTAGGTTTCCCCTACCACTAAAAATATGTACAATAGGCTCCCCATTGGGGCCAGGACTCCCCTGAATTGTCATTTGAAAACACCTCCACTCCTAACTTGGAATTATTATTG